>LIEC01011876.1:0-221688 GCA_001925005.1 Drosera capensis
CAAATACCAGATTTGAAAAAGACTTTATATACGTTGTTTTATGATGAAGGAAGGATGGAGTAATATAAATCCCGTCAAATACCAGATTTGAAAAAGACTTTATATACGTTGTTTTATGATGAAGGAAGGATGGAGTAATATAAATCCCGTCAAATACCAGATTTGAAAAAGACTTTATATACGTTGTTTTATGATGAAGGAAGGATGGAGTAATATAAATCCCGTCAAATACCAGATTTGAAAAAGACTTTATATACGTTGTTTTATGATGAAGGAAGGATGGAGTAATATAAAGGGATTATTTGATGATCACATGATTGAGGGAACATTGGTTTTATTGAGTCCATTTTCTCATTCAACCATTTGCCTCTTTACTGTCTTCTTTTCTTTTCTTTTCTTTTTTCTTTTCTTTTGTTTGGTGAGAATTTTGTTGTTTTGACTTCAAACATGACGCAAATGTGAACATAACTCGATCGATCGACGTGTGGAACCACAATGTCATGAACAACATTTAGCTGTTTTAAGCCAAATGTGACTTTATGTATATAAAGGAGTGGAACATGGTCTTTTATCTCAGGTCATTTTCCATGTCCTCTGCAATAAATGGCAATATTTATAACTCAACGTCAAAAATCACTGCTTCATCATGCATGTCCCATGTCCAACACTTTCTTTTGGCTTTATAAAATATAAAGCTTTCAAATTTTTCTCTAATGTTTTGAATGGCTCATAAATGTAAAAAAATTCCACTTTTACCCACCCCCATAATATATGTTGTATTGCATTTTGGGATAGTTTTGATCACTCCATCTCTATCTGTCCTTTGTGTTTCAAAATAGTGAAAAAGTTAGGACGTCAGTTTCCTTGATCGTGACACTGCACCCTCCTCAACTGTCGCACTGATTAATTTCATAACATTCACCGTGGGAAATATTTTCCCCATGTTATTTTATACTGTTATTCATGCATTTACGTATTGATCAACTGTCGCTATGGTTTGGATGTGTTCTCCATAGCTTCATATACTTGGTGGTGAAATCGTGTAATGTCATGGATTAATGCGATACCATCACATTAAATGTATGAATTAACTTCATGATATTAGTGAAATACATACGTAGGTATTCGTGTGGCATTAGGGCGACAAAGCATGATGATGATGTACATAATCAATCATGAACTTGATCATCAAGTAGCTTGGTATTATTTCAAGTTATCGAAATTTAAGAATATATAAATATACACACATGCTGTACACTCATCTTGATCTCATAATATTATGTCTCCCCATAAATTCCTGATCCAATAACAAGGAATGGGAGCAAAAATTCCTGGGATCAGGGACAAAAATAAATCCCAAAGCAAGGATGATTGGACAAGAATTCATACATTGATAGAGTTAATTCACAACATGACATTGAAGTAGGTTGGTCATGGGTATATATATCCGAAATGTTGGGCTAATTTAAAATCAGCCATGTTACCTAATTTTATACATAAAATGAAAGATTCATGTGAAGATTCTGTGACAGTGATTCTATGAAATAAAATCTTATCAGAAATCTTTTCTTGTCGGGTTAATGTTTATGATGTAAAAAACAACCAATTACGTGTTGCAAAGTAATCTCCACCACTTATTCTTTTTCAAAATGGAAAAAGAAAATAATTTTTTAAAATTGGACCCATCATTAACGATGAAGATTGTTTATCAGCACATAATTGACCGTCATCATAAACACTTTTTCCTATATATATATAGTTTTTAACTAATTATAAAAATAACAATTCTTTGTCACTTCGTATTATCTGGATCCACAGATCTTAATTTATTTGTAAGCAAACACTTCTTCAAGTATATATACATATATAGATGCCCTCTTCATTACCCCATCCAAAACTTACGATTTTGGAACAAACCAATGAATAATTGGAAGGCAAGAAACTCGAGTATAACAATCACAATCACAGTCACATCTGTTTTTTGATATCAAATCAATCCACGTAGTCATTGAAAATTCAACTTGCAGGGACTGGTTAAAGAAACATTAGGCAAAGGTTAATGGACCGCTACTCTATTCCTGCATGCAAAAGCTATCCTACATGAAATGTTGTTAGCCGTGGGTTAAACCCAATTAAGCTAGACTTCGATTTATAGTGCAACTAATAGACTTGTCAGCTAGATACAACAAACAACTGTTTTTGACTTGTAACATTGATACAATACCAATGATAATTGAATCTGAAATGCCTAGAAACCTAAAAAAATGGGTTCAACTTTTTGCACTTTCGAGTTTTAAATTTTCAAGGACAAACAATAATCTCGAGATCAACAAACATTCCTTCCAGGGAATAATTGCCTGCCCCAGCTTAATTAATTATTTTTAAAAACTAAATGATGGGTGTAACTTTTTACTCATCTTTTCATGCATATCTAACCTCGAAAGGAAACAATGACAACTAGCTAGCTGTTGCATTTGTATCCTAAATTTCGGATACAAGTCAGAGATATAAAAGGAAAAGAGACCGCTTAGATTTTAATTAGCGGACTAATATTTTAACTCCTGTTACTTGTATTAAAAATATATCTTGTTTATGGAAAGTTCACTCATGATGTTCATAAACATTGTTTTTTTTCTATTTGGTTGTATCCATCGGTATGACCATTGACCAGCTCAGCTCAACCAATAGTGTACAGTACAATTAGTCATGCCTCTATCTCAGGGTCATTTTTACTTGAGTTTCGATTCATGTGATATGCGTGCAAATTCAGGTATTCGAAACCATTACGTGATCGTGATTCCTAGTGAGAAACACGATTGAAATCCTGATTACTTATACATCAATCATGTACTCGATCGATGCTCGATCTTTACTACGTACAAATCAAAAGGACTAGATCGTGAAATATCGAGAATTATATGGGATGTTCGTTAACAAGGAAACCAATCACGATGTTATACATGTTGGAAAAAGGAAATCGTGATTTTTGTGTCTAATAATTCATGTTGGGCTCGTCCACCCTCTCCGCTCATTTATTTCATGACAACTGGAAGAAATGATAATATCGTCTAAGGATTGATTCTTGCAAAAGGGACTAATGAGAGTATGATCAAGGCGATCATGTGGTCCTGATGTCATCTAGTTAATTAAGTGTATGATGCCGATCTCTCATCATAATAACACATGAAAATTGGAAGGTTTCCGATATAACGAGTTCTCGGAAAGGAATGATGGATCGGTCCTTGAGTTTCGAAAGAGCTTGGTCTTTCAAGAATGAGTCTGAATTCTTTTCTCTATCTACGCAATTGATTGAATCAGGGGCTTGACGCAATCGACCGGATCATACAAATATACTGAAACACAACTTAAGCCGTCAAAAGAATCTCAGAATTTAGTTTTTAGGGCCGAAAGAGACTTCTTGTTTCATTTATTCAACTAATGCTTATCGAGAGAAAAAAGGATTGATCAAATTCTCTGAAATCTGACTCATAGTGAGAATTTTAGGATTTACATGAAACATGAACTTCGTCACCAAACTGCCACATTAAAAAAGCTGAACATCATGAACTCGGATTTTGTCCACGACATATCGGCCCAACTCTGTTTTAACCGAGAGAGGCCTTGAGGCCCAATCAATATCAATTGCATGGCTTGTTTGGATCAAAATCTGGGCCTTCGTTATGGACTCAAAATTGACTGAACTTAAACTCCACACTTCCCTTGACACCAACTCTGGCCTCATATTTTGTGAACAATGATGTGTCCGTTTCTAAATCGTTGTACTTTCTGATGAAGAACAAGGGAAAACAACATTTATTTTGCAGTTAAGATAAACCTGTATACAAGATGGTATTGTATCATAATAGATCGTAATATGATGTCACCGGTTTGATCTCTTGCGCATCCATTTAATTATGATTGTTATAATATTTATGTTTAATATTTGATCGCTTGGTATACTTGGTCTGGCAAGAAAGGAATTCCAGGTTATTTCGTCATGAGACTTAATAGTCCACATAAGGTACTCTCTTGGATCCTGAACTGAACTCATGTAATCCAGCAATGCAATCTTTGAGTATCTTGTGTTTGTAATGCTTTGTAATGCCAGCAAGCTGTAAAACCCTTCTATGAATGGAATAAAATTTAACTGTTTGCAAATAAATAAATTTACGATCTTCTACCATTTCATTACAATTGGTTCCTCACAAATCTAACCGAACTTTATATGTTTGTTTCGGATATATATGTCCATATCTGGATTTGATTTAAAGATACTCATATTAAGAGTAGTCGTTTTAATACCTGTTTATTCATTCAAAATATTTTTTAACTAAGACCCTCGAAAAGGAATCAAGATCTAAGACACTTGACCTAGATTATGTACTACTAATAAGTTTGTGTAAACTTTTATTACAACTACCATTTTGTTGTAAACCCCGTATATCAGGATATTCATATCAGATGCCGTAAATTTTTTCTCTTTCATTTTATTATTCAATAATTCCATCATATTCTATTTGTATCTCAGTACACCTATAAAAAATACAATATGTTAGAGTGCTACCGGAGTTATTGTTTAATTTTTTAAACAATTTTATAGATAATTCAATATATTTTTTCAAACATCACATTATTATTATTTTTAATTATATATTTGATCGTTTGATTTATATTTATATTTAATTTTATCGTATTTGACTAAAATATCGTATATTTCTATATTCTATTTCTCAATAATATTTACACATTATCCATCATTGTGCACCTCAATTCCCCACTATACAGCGCCATCATGCACTCGATTTCTCCTTCACCCCACACCGATGGAGAAACCCTAAACCGTAAACCCTAACCCTCTTCACTGAACCGAACAATCAAGGAGGAGAATGAGTGACATCTCGCGTCCGAGTTCGAGCCCTAAATTACCCAACGGTATCTAATCGAATGCCTAATGCGTTTTCAGTTTTTCTTGATGTGTGATTGATTCGAGAAAATAGTCAATGTTTCGTGTTGTTGTTGTTTGCTGTCGGAATTGGTGGATGATTGAAGTGATACTCTCTCTCTATATGTGCGTGCGAGTGATTTGGTACTGTGATGGGGGTTGCTTGATTGCTTCTGATCGTTTCTTCTTGTTGTCTCGGTGATGTGAATCGAGGAATGGATCCGCTGCGAGCAGTCAAGAAGTTTCTGTTGATTCATTTTCTGTTCGATTCGTCGATTTTCTGTTGATGAGGTTAATTCTGGTGATGTTGTGTTACTTGGATCGGATTATGATGAATGACAATAATGAACCTGTGGTCAAATTCGAACAGATTAAGACTTTTTAACTCAATGTGTGTGTGTGTTAGGTAGCATGGGTTAGACGGTTCTGTTCGCCTTCTCTTTTGTGTGAAGTTTGTCGTGAGATCATGGTAATCGGTACACCATATCATATTTAATGATGTTTAGCTCTGAATCTTCTAGCTTTGTCTAGTTGTTGGATTATAGGGTATGGATCAGAAGTAGTAGATCAAATTGTAATGCTATGCTCACCGTGAGGCAAGGCATAAGCTTAATTGGTTCTGGTACAGATCTGAGTTCATAAAAGCATGAGCTATCCAAAATTCATCCTCAAACTACATCCTGGGATTATTTTTTTCGTTGTAGCCGATTTAGCATTTTCATGTAGGGCTTTGCTTGCATATGATTCAAGAACTTGTTTTATTTTTGTTACCAATGAGATATTTTACATCTTAACTGTGCGTTTTCTCTCCTCCTTTGAAATGATATTGCAGATTAAGTTGTTGAGCGGTTGAGGCCGATCGTAGTTGTGCACCTTCTGCTGACATTGATGGTGTTTGGTGCTGCATCTCTGACACGCACTGTTTTACCTCCATATGTTCATTCAGAGAACCATATTTTCCGACGCAGATGGACATCTTTTGTTTCGGTCAGCCCTGTTCTCCATCTGCTGGTCGCTTGCCATCAGAATCTCATTGATGTCGGTGGTGATCCATATGGCCTTACCTCTTCTCACACCCAGCGTGCATGATGACACATACATGAGGTTTTTCAGATGGGCTAGTGGTTTTTCATGCGCGGCTTTCGATTGTTTGGTATTGGAGATTGGAGTTTGTTGAGTTGACAGCACAGATGACTTAGAAAGTTAATGTTAGATGATTTAGCTTAATCGTTCCGTATGTGGACGACAGAAAGTTAGTGTTAGATGCCAAGCGTAATCGTTGGTTACCTGATTTTTCTTGTTGATATCAAACCAGTATAAGAAAACGTTGGCATGATTTATTGTTTGGTTTGTTCATGTATGTGGGTGTTACTCTGTTCTTCTATTGAGCTGAAACAGCATATATAATGATGCATTTGTACCGATTCGCTCGAGGACTCACACCTCGCAGCATCATTAACACGAGAAACTATGTTATGTCGTTGCACATGCCAAAACTGCAACAGAGTTACGAACATTAAAACCCTGTTAACATTATCAATGCTAGACTCATTCAATGCTTGAGCAGCAGTCCATCATGAACTTGATAAAATTGCACACCAAAAATATTTGAAATCGAGCAAGATTGAATGAAAGCCTTTATGTCAATAATAAGAAACAGTTCTATGATCCAAAACTTGCTAGCTAGCTACATCGATCAATTACGTTCGGACGCGACAAATAAATCAATCACTCGAACGCCCATTTGTGCTCGTCCCTCAGTGCGCGCTCTTCCTCCTCCGTGAAGTCATTCTCGATGTTGAAGATTTCCCGAACCTCTTCGACTGTCTTGTCTTTTATCATATCTGCGACACTCTGGCAAAATAGATCGAGAAGTCCCTTGATGTCCATATAGTTTGCTGCCTACAATATAACATATCAACCCTTGATTAGGAAAACTGAAACAATAAATCAAAGCTAAAAAAACTCATTGACTTATTCGAAAGCAGAGAATAAATAGAGTATTACCAGAATGAGATCAAACATGACCGTTTGATCGACATTAGCGAACTTAGTGTCCCACTCCTTTAGAGCATCCTCGGCAACATGATCCTCGGGCTCTGGACCCGCGTGCTTCTTGCAATACTCGATCACCATAGCAAGGATAGTCGACGTGACATTAGGAAGCGGGATGGCCATATCGGTATCATTCTCCTCGTCGAGCCAGTGCTTGACAGTCTGAGACAGGGTGGCCGCAGCCACATCCACTATGAAGGTTGCGCCATCCGAGCTCTGTAGGGTCACCGTCTTGTTCTTATCCTCCCTGTTCTCCTCGTTCGTCGTCTCGTTCTCCTCGGTCGTCGTCTCGTTCTCCTCGGTCTTCTTTGTCTCCTTGGTCGTCATCTCGTTCTCCTCGGTCTTCTTTGTCTCCTTGGTCGTCGACATGATCAAATTTTCTTCGTTGGTTGATGCGGAATTCTTGAACTCAAAGCGTATTGAGAGTTGAAGCAGAAGTTGTGAAGGGAAGAGAGTTGATGCCTTCGGTATATATAAGTTTTGTTTGGTTAAAAGATTCTCAATTAAGATATGATAATTATTTCCTATACAAAAATAAAACAAAAGATGTGATAAATAATTCTTTGATGAGAGATATGATAAGTACTCTATTAAATTTATCTAAATTGTTCTTTACATTTAAAATAACTATGGATAGTGTATCTTTATTAGATATTAACCCTTCTTTGATTATTTTCCTTTTTTAAAAAAGAAAAATACTCTTTTTCATTAAATTTTATCTTAGAAAAAGTAATCTTTGTGGATCTTAAAAAGAAGATTAAGGTTTGTGATAAGATTTTATCGTCAGATCATTATGATAAGATTTTATCATTTGCAACCAAGGTATATGGATTACAATATTTTTTCTTTCGAAAAAGTAAACGGTATTTACACGACTGATTGTCCTAATACAATTTCTAGAAGGAAGCGATCAAAGTCACACCTAACCTTTGAGATCGATCGGAATATTATTACAATACCATAATCGTGTTGTATGTCTGGAAGATGAGAAAAATGTAAAGAACATACCATCTTACATTACATCATACTATAATGAGAACTAAGCATCTGGTGGATGGAAGCCACAATGGCCACAAACTTAAAGCCGGCATGACATACAGTAAATCGGAATCAAGGCAGTGCCGCCCGCCATGGAACAAAAAGTCACATAATCTCAGTCTAAATACGACATTCGACATAATCGTAGAGGAAACCAATCCACATCAGGCTACAGCCAGTAAGAAAAGTAAAACCGATGGATGCACTGGAATCTCGTGATGCTTAATCCTGCTCATAGTCGACAATGTCTTCTTTGACGTCGATCACTTCCTCAACTTCAACCTCCTTATCTTCGTACTCTTCTTCCTCGTCACTAGCTTCTCCGTCTCTGAGCTCTTGCCTCAACAGTTTCTCTTCCTCGTGAAGTCGCTGCCACTCACTCACCCACTTCTGCCATTCGTCCTTGAGCATCTTCCTCTTCTCTCTTTCTTGCTCGCTCAACAGGTTTGAGACATCCTGGTCCTCTGCCTCGTACTTCTTGCTGTACTTCTTCAAGTTCTTCGCTATCTCTTCCTCCTTTTCAGGACTCAAGAAGGATGGTGGCCTTGGGCGCCATGAGAACTTGATAGCAATTAACAATGAACCAAAAAAATTAGGCATGTGACATACAATAGGCAGGGGATGAAAACAAATGACATTTTTTTTTTTGAAATCACAAATGACAGCTTATTATTACAGTAACACGAGTTTCTCAAACAGCAAAGAAAAGCTACATTTTCACCAAAGAGGGGTTTTGCATTTTCATAAATCAGCAGGAAAGAATTATCAATTAATACTACCTGGAAGAAATGATCTTTCAATATTCTGTACAGCAGGTTGCCATTGAAGGACCATATGATGAATCCATTCTCCATTTCATGCAATGAGGTGACATAAGTGGCAACATACCTAGAATGTAAGACAACTTGAAAAATAAATCAAGAGGCAAAATCGACTTTACATGTATAACTGACAACATCCGAATTTAAGATGAAAATATACCTCCCAGTAGGGTCCCATTCAATATCTGTCGCCATGAAGTGATCCGCAGTATGCATCGTTTCAAGCTCATCAACATTGTAAAATTCAAGCTGCCCATTCATGCCCTTGAGTCCAGCTAGAACGATATAGTGACCGGTAGGCGACCAGTAGAGTGCATTCGCGTGCCTGTTTTTGAGAGTTGTGAGTTTTGAAACACGCCCAGTGTTCTGAGCTGTCCGCATCGAATAGAAGCTAATGTCAGGCTTTGGGTGGTCTCCATGGATTACCCCAAACCTGTGGCCTTTTGTCTCCCAAGCAAATGCAATAATTTTGTCATTCTTATTCTCAAGCTCCAACACCTCAATTGGGATGTCCCGTTCTTTGATACGGAAAAGCTCAAATCCAGTGTATGTGCTTTTCTTTGTTTTAGTATAGCGATCAACCTTAACAGCAAGGTATTCTCCATTGCTTTGCCAATACATTTTACAATCGCTGACACTGAACAGATTCTTCTGCCTTAGCTCCTCCTTGCCAGGAATTTGGACCAAACTAACCTACAAAAAACATAACACAATGCAAAGGTAGAATGCTCGCCTGATATTGATTCATTGTAATTCAATTCAGCCAAAAGATTTCAGAACTTTGGCCTCGATAATTCTTTCTGAATTTCAATTTAGAGAATACATTTAAAAGAATACCCTCTTACATTACTTCTCTAACGAATAATCAGCCATTAATTCAAGCACAAGAGGAAAGAAAGAGGAGAGGTACTCACCTTAGCAGGCTGGTTGCCGATTTCCGGAACAAAAAGGGATAATATTGGATCAGTGGGAGACCAGCTGAAATCCATGACGTTTTCCACCTTGATAGATCTTTTGTCAATGAGGCTAAAGGTCTCTGTTTCATAAACAGATATCACATTCTTCCCGATCCTTGCAAAGTACTTGTCTTCTCTCCCACCAGCCCATCTACCAAATACACACCACAACGAACGACATAAAAATGAGAAAACAAGATACAAATCTTACAATAGAATACATATCCATTTCAAGCAAAGAAGTACCTGAACACAGGCCAAGAAACACCAGTAACACCACCACTTCCTCCTACAGCAAACTCATCAGCGCTACCCTTGAAATCTCTTATGATTTTTCCGGCTCTAACGTCAAAGATGTTAATCACAACTTTCTGGTAGGAAATAGATTGCTGAATCAAAATCAGTCAAACCCTAAAAAATATAAATTGAATATAAGACTTATCCGGTAATTACATGTGTATCACGAGGATTGCTCGGTTCTTGGCTACTGTAAGTCACCAGGTATTTCTCCCCGGGAGAAAAGTCGATCAGTTTGACCTGGATAAAACAAGTATAGTTGGGTTAAACAAGACTAAAAAATCTCATGACAGATAATCACCAGGAGATGGCTGACCATATTATGTGCATAACGCATCAGACGATTGAAAGTGTTGGCACCGCCCCAAACTTGTGCACCCTGTCTATGAATTGTTGCCAGGTAACTCCCTAACGGAGACCACTGAACAAAGCTTTCAGTCCAGTACTGCCAAAGAGCAAAGAAAAAACTATCAGCAAATGAATAAAACCTGCTTAATCATTTAGAACACCATGTGGTTGAGGGTAAATACAAATACAACTAAGAATTACACAAGGCATAGGTATGTCAAGGCGATGGAAAGCCAGGAAGCTAAGTAACATCAGTAAGAAGCTCGCACCATGATAACAAGGTGACCTAAAATTCATAAGCCCTCAAAACTGCCTCCTTAGAGGGCCTTGAGTGCGTTGGTACCCAAAGACTATGCTCCGATTACAGGATCAAGAAAAAATAAATCCAACATTAGGAACGAAGAGGGATGGAAAGAGACATACAGGTCGTTTGTAGACGGGTTCTGGCGTCATTTGCCTTGGATCATTCCATAAAACCTCAGTGTCTTGGCCAGAACGAATAACAAACTGATCACGAGCTTTTGGATCTGTAAGCCAATGTTGTAGATTTTCCTGCAATGTCATACAAGGTTCAAGAATCAAGACATGGCAAATCAAAGTCAGAGCAGATAGTTCCTCACAAGGGCAACCAAAGGAAGATAAACGAAAGCTAATGGCAGAGAGTTGAGCTAGGTAAACTAAAAAGAAGCGGATAACGATGCCAGAAGAAAATAAACCATGAAAAACTTACCCCGGGTACGTAAGGCTTATACTCTGGCGGAGCCCACTCATCAGGAACTTTCATGAACTTCTCAATATCATCAAACTTGTTAACGTTGAATATATGAGACCGGTCCAACTTATACCCATTGGTCGTCTCCCTTGCATGCTCAGCTTCCTATAAAAACACAAAAGCAAAAAAGGTCAATCAAAGCAAAAATGAAAACTTATTGAACATATATAGCATCAAAGAGATAACAAGAATCTATAAGAATCAGGACATTATACATCCACAACAACACATCACCACTCCAGTAATTATCAATTGAAAAAGAAAAGAAACAACTATAAGACGAACGTAAAAACCATCAAGCTCAGCTTTAAATATTCTCTTTCTCTAGAGTCTTCATTTATTCGTTGTATTCGAAGCATTAGCAAAACAATGCCTTTTCGATATTTTTATTGACACGGACAAATTCCACAAGACAAGCAGGACACATTGTAACACAAGCAAATCACATTATTCAGGAAACATTTCTACTGGCCGAAGGTATCTTCAACACAACTTATCGACCTCAGGTTTCATAACCACTTCTCACCTGAGGAGTATTATACTCAATGAAGCAGAACCCGAGACTCTTCTTCGTGACAGGATCGACCGGCATCATGATCCCGCCGTTCTCAACATCGATCTTCCCCACTGCACTGTATATCTTCTTCACCACGTCCATCAGCTTCTGGTACTTCTCCGGCGGCACTTGCGGCAAGTTATCCACAACGATAACATTATCGAGCCCCTGCTCGAACTCCTCCGGTTTCTCCTCCATCATCAAATCATCATCATCACTATAAACACACACAGCACAACACAACACAATCAAATCAAAACCCTAGAAATCACAACTCGAGCGAATTATCGAATAACCAATTAATCAACTGATTAAGTGTTTGATTGATGATGTACCTGATGATTCCCATGTTGTCGGGTGGAGGAGGCATGGAATCCCAGTCTCGATTCATGTCGATGCCAAGATTCTCGGCTCGAGATAACAACTCGGCCGCCGCCATGGTTTCGTTCGCCGCCTGATTTGAATCAGAAAAATGGAGAGCAGAATTGATCAACGGTGGAGATTGAACCGGTGGTGTCGGCGGCGGCGCGTTGGTGTGTGAGAGTAGAAGGGGGGAATTGTAGATTAGGGTTTGAGAGCTGGTGATGCGAGGGGATTAAAGAGATCAAAATTTTCATAAATGTATATAAAAATTATTCATGTTTATTTTATTAACGATAGTAAGAGAATTGTTTTTTTAAGGCTTAAATTGATACTTATTTTCTTTCAATTTAATTTCAATTTTTTTGATTAATTCTAAAATAAATATAAATATTTTTTAATTATAAATTTATATTAATATAATCAAATTATCTCATCATTTCATATATCATTTTTTCTCCTAAAAGCATCCATTAATTCTAAAAAATTATATTTTTATTATCAAATTTCATATAAATTTAATATACATAAAATCTCATGTTCACTCAAACTGTTGAAATTAAGTTAGAACCGAGATAGTATAATAAAGACATTGCACTAACATATTTTTTTTTTGGACAAAAATATATTACTTTCCAAATTGCCATGGATGTATGAAAATCAACTCCAAAAGATAATTCTAATATGGAAAAAAAAAAGTGTGTCACAACATAAATATATCTAATAAAAAATAAATGATATGAATTAAACATTGAATATTAAAAATAATATTCTAATCTTAATCTTGATTTGTATTGTTTTAATCTAAACCATTCTAATATTTCATCTTATTTTATACTTAAATCGATAAAAAAAAAATGTATCGTTACGAGTATGTTTCTATCATACCATCGGTTTCTTTTTCTCTATATGCAATATTGCATGAATGGGTAAATTAGTATTATAGCATTTTGCATGTCTTTGCAGTAATGCACGACAAAAATATAAAAAATAATTGAAAATATTCATCTCATACGACAAATAAAATAGGTTTTTAATTTTTTTGATATTTGATTAATATTTACAATAGTTGACTATGTAACTTTAGGCAGCCAATACAATAAAATATTCATAATATATCTCAACCATTAATTTATAACTTAATTGTTAGGATTTAAAAATTTGAGATAAACACATACTAAACCCTATTTGCTTAGTACATTTAGCCTATTATATAAGGGGAAAGATCCATGACCAACGTTGACTGTGTAACTTTAGGCAGCCGATAAATACCGACTGTCCATCCGGATTCTTTTCCCCGGATAAACAGTCCAGAATATGATGTTTTTTTGAAGTTGTCGGGATATAATGATTAAAGAAATTGTGCAAAGTACTTCGTCTCCATACCACAAAACGAGTCAAATTAGTGAAGGAAAAGTAAAAAAACCAACGAAAGAAGATCGTCCAATGTAGAAACTCACCACATATTTGTTTTCTACGTTATAAATCTCCGTTGCCGTGATGCAATCTGTATTCTCATACATAGGATCAAGAAAATACACAGTCTATTTATCCAGATTGAACACGTACAAGATGAAATGATAGTTGATGCACATTGGAATCATCATAAGTGAAGTTGTATGGATCGGAATTTGTCCTTCGCTTCTCATATATGTGAAATGATAGGATCGAAAGACGTTTACATCTTTAGGGACCTCGAGGAGCGACACGAAATTTTTCCGCATCTTCTGCGCAAATCAATTGCCTAAATCCTTGAGCACATTTGCGCAAAAAGGCAACTCACAACATAGACCCCATTTCTCTTGTAAGAAGGCCTCGAGACCATGAGCTTAGCATATGCATTAATGACCTCATCAAATAGCCATTGATGAGGAGCAAGTGATTTCAACGCATACTGCGTCAAGTTATAAAATCCCTTGCTTTGCTCCAAAGTAATTAGAAAATCAGAATCACTAGATGATGGAGCATAGAATATCTCTTGTATTATCCTCGAGAGATTTGTGGGAGCTATCTTCTCCATTGGATGATCCTTAGACCCACGATACACCAATATAGAGTCAACAACTCCATGAGCAACGGGAGCAGGGGTTGGAGAAGTTCTTGGGCGCTCTCGTAGGGATGATGTCTAGGGTATGCACTCAGTAACCAATGTAAGCAGGGTACTCTCAGGGAATGACATTGACGACTGGGGAACCAGATACTGAACCTTACATGACCAATCTATAGTGGTCGTGGGATTGGTTTAGAGAATTGCCTCGTCCCTGTCGAAAGGCTTACTGTGAGATGAATGCTATGGCATCACGATGGATTTGAGCTGGCTCTGAGTAGAAGGGATGCTCTGACCAACATTGTCATGGCCTACATCCTTTCTCTTCCTCCCAAGAACCGAGGCCATACAAGCCTCGTAATGTGCATCCATCGGCTGAAGTAGAATCGCGATATGGTCAGGAAGGGCCACCTACGCGTCCTTAATGCTGTCCATGAAATATCGATGGCTCGCAATATGAAATTATACTAAAATTATTCAATGCAAGTAGAACAATAATTAAAAATAACATAATGAATTAAATATTAAAGAAAAGAAAAAGAAAAAGTTACTTACGATGGAAATAGCCAGTATTGATCAAATAAAGAACGACGCTTGTACTCTGGTCCTGGATTGGGATTTGGAGGATGAATACGTAATCGAGTGATGTGTATATACCATGAAAAATAGTCCTTCAATGGTAAGACCTCGACCGTAGATGTAACAAAATAATCTAATGAAGCCTACCAAGTGTCCTAAAGAATCAAGTGATCGGATCGTAAAACCTCCGCATCTACTTGTCGAAACTTATCTCTTGGGTCCGTGTGGAGTAGCTGTCTTAGTGCCCTCATACCCATAGGAGGGATAGGAATGCCTTAGAAGTATCCAAAAAATCATCGCATGACTCTATCAGGCATCTAATACTCCATGATCAGCCCATGTATCAACAGAGTATAAGTCATCCCCGCTACGACGTTGATAACCATGAAGATGTCCTCGTCAAACATTTAATCAAATTACTCATATGGACTTCGAGTGAAACTCAGTGTTCTGTATTACATAATGAGGCTATTATGTTTAGGGTATCGATAAAAAATAATAATCAAACAGTATTTGGTGATTCGTCAAAAATAAAAAATTTCAAGTATATACCTGTATCCTATCGAACTCCCCACGATAAAAATGAGATGGTGATGCGGGTTGTTCCTTTGATCCTGCCTCCTTGCTGTCTTCTTTTCTTCCTTTTTGACAATCTTCTCGATCCATTATCGTTTAATCCGGGATAAATCATTCTTCGTTTTAAGAATTGGAATAGGTTGTCTGATGAAAATCCACTAGTACGAGCGCAACTACATATAAATAAGAGAATTTAAGACATGATAAATCCAATAGGATATTTCCAATAAAATAATAGATTTTTACATGTAATAATTTTAGGCATCTCGGAACAGAAGTGCAAATTTTATGCGAGGCACAATGCAATGTCCTTAATAGATAAGCCAAAACTACTGCCCCTCATGCCCAAGACTCGACCTTAGTCATGTCGGATAGGAATTGAAGATAACAATGATGCACTGTATTCTTCTTCGTTTTGGGGAAGAGAATAGCTCCGATCATGTAGAGAAGAAAAGCTTTGGTGTTGATCCAAAGCGTCTTGTAATCTGCATCCACGGGTGGAGTACCAAATGTATCTCGTAATCACGTTAACTTAAATCCACCGCGAGTAAGTCCCTTTTTATCAAATTGGGCACCAAACTCTCTCATACCGGTCTGCTGTGAACTACCTTTGTCGATCGATCAAATAATAGGTCTCTCTGTCATCGACAACCCCAAGATAAAACTAACATCCTCTAAGGTGATCGTCACCTCACTAATCGAAAAAGTGAAATGTATTGGTAGTACTCCATCATCGTTCCACTAAGACCAGCAACAAGCATGCCTCATTGCGCATGAAATGCTTAGGATGAATGAAGGACCGAAATCAGCTGCCTCTATCCAATGTCTCTGGATAGGATCCAAGTCCCAACCGGTCAAGACAAGCACCTCTCTCTCGAGTTAATAATCATAAAATTAAAATAAAAAATTCTCACGATTACGATCACAAAACTCATAGAGTGATCACAAGCATAGAACGAAAACAATCATAGAACCATCACTTTTATATACAGGCCGTGTGTAGAATGATCACAAGCATAAAACGATCACAAGCATAGAATGATTACAGACATGATACTCACGAAACATCATAACAAACATAGAAACGATCACAAAAAATGCCTTACTAGAAAAATATACTCGCGATGGGGTTTCAAACGTCGTCTGAAACATGTTCATTTTGGTCCACAAATATGAAATTGTCAATTGGTCTGGGATTAAGATCTTCCATAGTGGACTCCAAGCTCTACATACTAAATACGATGCAGGAATAAGAACATCGATAACAAAAATGAAAGTGAAAACGTACCTTGAGTCAAGAATTCAAGAACGAAATTGAGAGTTTGAGAGTATGAATCTCAGGAGTCGTGGTCATATTCGCAGTAGGGTTTTGAGTTTAAATTTTGGGAGTTTGAATCGAAAGAAGGCGAACACGAAGACGATGTATTTAAATCTTCCATGGAACTTTTCTCTGGATGCTTCCGCTGTAAAGTTCAGCGGATGGACTGCTTCCGCTGTGAAGATCAACGAATGGAGTGTTTTTTGGAGTTCCGTGAAACGCACTAGCTTTTTGGAGTTCCAATGCAACTACCGTGATAAAGTACAGCGGATGGCTAATTTTTTGTCAGTTTAGGATTTCTTTAAGGTTAGGGTTACATATAAGGGTTAGGGTTTGACAAAACCATTACTAAACTATAATCATCATGATATAAGGGATTTTTTAGGGTTAGGGTTTGATATAAGGGTTAGGGTTTGACAAAACCATTACTGAACTATAATCATCACGATATAAGGGATTTTTTAGGGTTAGGGTTTGATATAGTTTGATATAAGGGTTAGGGTTTGACAAAATCATTATTGAACTATAATCATCCAACAATGAAACGATGCTCAATATTACAACGATACAATCATCTACAACGGTTATTCATAACAATCAGATTAGATCACTCATCTTCTTCCTGTACATTGAATGATCTTTATGTCATAACTTTGTCATGATTTCTCTTATGGTGATATGTGTAACATTTACACAAGGAACATATTCTAAGTTTCTTAGAATAGTGCGCTTGTTCAATCCCATTTTTCATACGTGTTTCCTTCTTGCGACCTTTTGTTTGAGATACAACCGGATCCAAGATCATATCATCCACATCTGCTACATTGTTCGACGCTTCGTAGATTGTATGCACTTTATCTTCTAGAGACACTCCATATGTTTCAGTGGGATCAAGGCGAACTTGAAAATGCTAAACTTTTCCCTTTCTACTATTTCCAAAGCATAGTTGTAATCCTATTTGGAACAAGATGGCTGCATTGCTAAACCCAAGAACGATCAACATAGATGGTTGTAACTCATCGTCTGTGATGAAAGTAATCAACCTCATCTTGTAACTTCTCTTGATAATTCGAACTGATGTGCCTCAATGGTGATAAGAATCATGGAGGTGTCCACGATGGAACGACTATTGTCCTATGGGAGTGGAATAAGGGTGAAAATCAGCGATTGAAGATTGTTGCTTATTGTGAGTTATCGGCCCGTATAGTTTACCATGACATGCCGTTATGTTTGGATCCTATGCTTGCTCATTCAGAGCTTAACTTTAAACAGCTCTTATTCTATGTTATTTCCCTAGAATTAGAAGCCAAGATACAAAGAAATGGATTAGAGAAAACAGAAAATGAGCATGACTATCTGGATGTAGTCTATTTGGCTTGATCATTCAATTTTCACAAGTGACTGATCTGTAGTGCAAAATCTACGTATAACATAAGTTTTGCAGGCTAGTCCATGTTCCATGAATAGTCTACTCATGTATTGCTGTGGTTATGCCAATACCGAACCATATCCGGTTGTTGTTGTTTCCGGAGGCAAGAAGATATCTTTCTTTCTTCTTGTTTTTTAACTTCTGGTTTAACTTATTGTGTGATCAATGGTAAATGCAGGAAGCTGGTGTGATGGACCTTGAACTAGGTTGGGGCATGCCACCGTGTACTGATGTGATGTATAATAAACGCCGAGTCTTTCACTTTCGTGCTTTTCCTGAGTGGTAACTGCCTATCGTGTTATGCAAGTAGTAAGCTCTGTCTTGGTTTGATGATACTGGTTTCTGTCAGTTCTGGCTTGCTTATTACCTTGGCTTGTAATTGGTTTATTTGTATGGTGTGAACGAGTTTCAAAGATAAAATAAATCTTGGTTTGTTATTGTCGTTGTCGCGTTGTCCTTATGCCTGTTGGTTCATAGCTTGGGCATTGCTGGTATTGATGTATGGTCTTCAGATTGGAGCCTATTCTGTGTGTCTGGTTCTTTTATGTCATCAGCTCAGATCATCGAAGTGGTGAGTGGCTGTTGGTGGATTATGGGTTGCAATGGTGAGTGGCAGGTGATGGTGGCGAGCGGTGGGTGGTGGTGGAGCTGCCACATTGCAGTGGGTCGGGTCGATATTGCTAGTTGTGTTCGCTGAGTAACTTGAACATGGTCATATAAAATTATTGGATTGACGGGATTAGATATCTCAACGCATTCATATTTGACACAACAAAGATGACCAGAGTTTGATATGAAGAAACTTCTTAACGGGTAAGGACTGGATATACGGGACGTTGTAAGGTAAAGTACGTAGTGTTACTAACAGATTGACACCAACTCCTCAATCGTGTTGTATTGTAAACTAGTGTTCCATGCGAATGTGTTGCTCGTGATCTGTAAGTCTCGAGCATACTCTTAAGATAGAGAAACTATCCATAGCAATTCCCCTACCACCTGGTATGCCGTCCAGTTCCTCTCCTCTCCAGTCTGGATGCCCAAGAAGAATCTAAGCACACTCCTTGGACATGAAGAAAATGTGCAAGGACGACGGAACTTGGTTCAGTTGAACTTCGGCAGTTTAAGACGCTGGATCGACCTCACGAAAACTCTGTACAACCGTGACAGAAAACGGATAAGAGTTCGTCTTCAGAGATAGTTCGTTGTTGGTGCTAAAAAACGCCAGTATCACGAAAGGGAAGGGAAGTTCGTATGTATCATCATGGATACTATAAACTTCATCTGTCATATTCTCAGGTGATGGTAAATATTGCCAAAATCACATTTCCCAAATCTGTCCATAGTTTAGTGGTAAGAAAATTCACCTCCATGGAACATCTGCTGCCAGCATCCAATCTCCTTCCCGGTCTTGATAAGCGAGTCTATAATCCTCCACATTGTCTTGCCCTGTACATCGAAGCGAAAATAAATCATTAGCATTCCATTTAAACACTGATTTCAGATGTTCCAAACAGTTTAGCTCATTATCAATGTCACTTACCTTTCCCAAACAAGCTAATCAAGCTGTGAGTTAGGGTTTCATAAGACTGATGATGGCGAAGGAAGCTCAGGCTGATCTTCCTTGTTATCACCATACCTTCCATTTGCACCTTCACATAGCGAGAGCTCCACCGGTTGTCACCATTATCGACAACACCATCACCACGACCATTTTGGGTCCATATTTGGTTGTTATGGCGAGTTACATTGTGGTTCTGGCCACGGCGGTGCTTCATGTATGTCTTGATGGGTGGCCATCCCACTAGGGTTTCATCATCCCTACCATTTCTGAACACACAGCATAATCAGACACAGTTAGATTAACTGCTAAAACTCTAGCATCCAAGAGAAGTAATTCAACAACTAAACCAGATTCTGAAAAAGTTGTATATTTCACCCCTAAGATCAAAAGTCATCAGCATTAGTTCTGACATAAATCTCGTGAGCTTTTCGTGCACGTCACACTAAACTACATTGTACTACTTTAGTGTGAGGTGGTTAGAGAATCTGATAACGAAAAATCAAAGCATAATTTGATTGAATGCTCATAGTCATCAAATACTCATCAAAGCAAGGACCCATCAAGATAGAGGTGAGAAAGAAGAAGCTTACCTAGACATGGAGAAATGGCCACACTTGTACATATCTTGATCATCATCATCATCTTGATCATCTTCATCATTGGGCTCTTTGCTCCAAAGCAATAAAGGCAGAGTCTTAGACAAATAAGCACAATCACCCACAACATCTTCACTCAATCTAGCCCTTTTCCTCTTCATCCCATAAGCATCATCATCATATGTGCAATCATCATCATCACTAGACAAAGAGGAACCATAGCCCTCTCCAAATCCATCAAACCAGTTTCTTTTCTTCACAAGCTCCATTTTCTTCAAGAATTGGTCACTATTTGGAAGTGCAAGGCCAAGTTGAAGGTCCATGATGATCTTACTTGCCCAAAAAAAATTCAAGATTTGAACACTAAAATAATCAGAATTCCAAGTTCAAAAGATTGAATTCTTAGTGTGGTTTGGGACTTGGGTTCTGTTCTCTGCTTGTCCCCCGTATTTATATATATTGGGGGGATACTAGGAGAGTGTAGGGATGGTGAGAAAGGGAGCCAATTAGACATTGACATCTACCATGAAATGGAACATCAATGCTCAGATCGTGCCTCTTTTTCAATTTAAACCTCCTTGTTTTAGAAAACCATATTGGATCCCAATTAATCTGAAGTTATGTCAAATAGAATAATTTACGGATGGATTCAGTTATTCGAATATAACACTTGTAACTATATTAATAAGACTTAAATTTAGGATTTTTTAAAAATAGATTAAACTCATTATCAATCACACAATCAGTAATCATCATTTGATGATCATTTAGAAATTTCTCATTTCTTCTTTTAATTTTAGGTATCAACTGCTCCCTTTATGACTAATTGAATATCAACTATAAAAAAACAGAGTTTCTAGTGGACGTTCAAAACTAAAAAAGACTGTACATAACGTTTCTGCGACGACAACATTGATGTTAAGTGAGACAAACAGAGAAGGAACACAGAGTTATAGGGGATCAAGGAAGCATGTAAGTGAAGCAAAGTGCCCAAATGTCTTTATCAATGCTTGGGTTTTCCCCGACCCATTTGCTCTTCTGTTCCCAGTTGATTACTCCCGTCTCATTTTAGACCCGACAATACTTCATTCTCCCATTTTTTGGTTTCTTTTCTTTTTCAGACAAAGTTTTTTCCCATGGAGTGGAAAAAAGGGTCTTATTGGGTTGTTTCTTGATCACATTACTTATCTACCATTGAACCCTTATGGTCGATGTTACGGTGCCGATAAACTAACAGACGAGTCGATATCATATGAACACATGGACGACACATATCTGAAAGTCGTCTCCTTTTATCATAATACTATTAGGATTGATTGGATGAGACAGTAGATTTATCTCAATATTTTTTTTAGAGTCTGAAAATATTTTTAAAAATTGAATTGATGTCCGTTATAGTTATTAATTTTCTACCGATTCTTGGTTCTTGATTCTATAAATGTTGATAGCTAATTCATATTTAATGAGTAGATTACATCACATTTTTCGATCTTCAAATTAGTTAAAACGAAGTTATTGATTCAGGTTATTAGGTATACCTCACTATTCTTGTTCTCTAATTTTTATGTGATATCGATGCTTTTAGACGTTACCATCAAACGCGGATAGGTTACCAACAAACCAAATGTTCCTATAGAAGTGTAAAGTTGGTTCTTTAGTCCCATCCTTAAAATTAATTGGTCAAAGTATACTAAACCTTATTGGGATTTGACAATCTTCTATTTTATAACTTGATATCAGTGTTCACGTTCCTTCTTGAGGGGCTTGTCTAGTTTCTTCACATCGCGTTTTAAGGGCATTAATGACTCTAATTCATGCGGGACTGACTGATTAGTGTTTTTGAGAATGGACACACTAATCCTGATTCACAGGATTTCATAGTTCGAGCTCGACTCAATAAGGTAGCAAAGATATCGTTGCTGAGTTCTAGCACGACATGTTCAAACCATACCCAACGATCTCCTAATGAACAAAGTGCACCTCATAATCTAGCTTGTTTGAGCATTCTGATCCAACTTTCTCGTTCGACTCGATTAGCACCCCCCGTTACTGCATGAAATTTATTCGGAGCATAGTTATCTAGTTAAACATTGTCATGTGATCTAATATAAAAGGGACTTAGAAAATGAAGCAACCGAGCAAGTGCATTGCAAAAGTGTTAACAAGAAGGCATGGAATTCAACACATCAAGGTGCATTGTGTAACACAAGAAAGAGAAAAAAGGCAAGTGATGTGAATCTTTGTTTTGAGCCATTTGAGAAGTTTGTTTTGGGAACAAAGCTTTCCAATTGTTTGTTTCATAGACACTCTCACTTGAAAAGTTGTTTTAGGTGAGATTTAGATGGTGACTTATGTGCCTTTTAGTTGAATTAGGATTCTATGTGTATGGAACAAGGAAACTTTTGTGTCTTGCTTTTGTTGGTTTGTTTCTCTTAATTTCTTTTCTTTTTGACCAAAAAGGCTAATTCAAAAACGAAAATGTTTTGAGAACGTGTGAACTTGAGTACTATCTTAGGGTAAGTCTTCTTGTGTACACACACTTTACGCGTGATCAACCAAAATCTCGATCCACATGTGTGTCCAGCTAACTTTGAAATATCAGTTTTGATCATCAAGATGATAAATGATAAATGATAGATGATAGTTGAATGTTTATATTGGACGAGTAAACATGATTAAGATGACAAAAGGAAGCAAAAGTCAATTGAAAGCAACAGAATGAAGTTTCTATAGAAGCCCCGAGCATGAATAGAGGGCAGGTGGTCCTTGGTCTTGCTAAACTTAGGAAGTTATTATAAGTAGCCAAAGAGTATGGTTCAACAAGCAAATTGATCAAGTGTTGTTTATACCCCTAAGGAAAAGGATTACTATGGGACAACCATAGCCGTCGTTGCACCAACAACTCTTTGAAACATAGAAATAGAAGGATAACAAATGCAGTTTTGCAACATCCCAGATAATCTAGAGTAGTATAAGAGGCTATAACTTGATATATTGAGAAAAAATAGAATCTTTTCTCATATGGTTGAAAAATATTACTCATTATTGAACTAATCATTCGGGACATGACTCGATAACATACTACTGACTCCCTTAGGTGGGACCAATCGATTACATGGGGAGGGTGGGATCGAGATTTTGATCTGGAACTTGAGACCATGAAGATGAGCACGGATTTGGGGTGCCCTTAAGTGGTCACTCATAGATCGAGCCCCGTTTGAGAAGTTGAGATATGACCGTCAATCCCTGAGCATTATGCTGGAGTTGTCTAGATCGACGGTCCCATTTTCCCGAATGGACCATATTTGGCTTATCCAATTGAAAATTGTCGAGTTCTAAGGAGATTGAGCTTAATATTACTTATACCATTGGATTTTCAGCTTTCTAATTCTTATATTGTACGTAACATTCATAGTGTGCCTAACCCATAGTCGATACTGGCACCGCGCTCATCGTTGCTGCTATTACCAAAACAAGGCAACACAACAGCAACACAAGGCTACCAAAACAATATTTGCTAGTACTAGTAATTTCAAAGGCAACTTTAACATGTAATATTACCAAAATACTGAGTACTTACAAAATTAAGTATCTAGAGAAGACTCTACCATGTGACAAAGCGATAATGTCCTGATACGGAGTCCGTGATAACCACCACTGCGAAAAATGAAAGGGCTTGCCGCTGTCCTGACTGTTCTGATCCAGCTGCATCCGATGTTGTGACTGATATCCTCTATGACGCCAATTTGATCTCGGCATCAGATTCAACCTGCAAACATCAGGAGATGGAAACATGAAAGTTTTTTCGCAAAACGAAGGACAATGAGTAACAAAAGATTGTCCGTAAACCATATCGGACGGTTCATCAAATACATGTCCATGGGATAGAGACTGCATATTCATAACAATACATTTAGAAAAAAACCAACATCATATTCCACCTTGGTACTCATGTTGTGCCCCGCAATGAGCGCCAATTGAGTGATTGACCACACTTCTTTAAACTTCGGCATCAGGTGGGTGCAAATCAGATTTTCAAGATTCGCAAAATTAACCTGTGCGCAGCAAGACCACCTCATGTTATCGATTCTCAAACTTTATGAAATGAAGGCAACAGATACACGCTAAAGTCTACGTTCAACTTCTCCTCCACAAGCTGTAGGACATGAAATGGCACACTTGATGCCTTCTTGGCGAAACAGCCAAAGGATGGACCGCTGATATAGCTTTGATCCTACACCAGAATCTATTCGGTGCTTGAAATCATGGGTCAAGTGAACCAGTTCTTGTCTCTCGCCTGTTACCCACTCGAGGCTGTTCAGTGTAACCGGACCTTGACCGTCCCTGTGATAACGTCAATATACCATGTTCAGGAACTTTTGATGAAACAACAAGTTACAGGTTGTTAAAGATATTAAACTCACATCGAAATAAAAACTATAATAATATAAATAAATCATGGATCTCTTCTTTTCGTTGGGATTGGATTAAATTGTGGAATGTTAATCCCTAAATCAACGAGGAATAAAATCAAGATGACGCAATGATTTAATGTGGAAAAACCAAAAAAGGAAAAACCACGGGATGTTCGGTCTCCAATCCAGAAGATTTCAGTAAGAAAATAGAAAGAGATTACACCTTCGTCTATCTAATCTTATGCAAAAATAGAAGATCAAAGAACAAACTCGTCAATCTTAAATCGTCCGAGTTTTTTTAAACTATCTTCTCCTAATTCCTCGCACTCCAAAACTATTGGATCAACCCCCTTTACATATACATTGAGAAATATATCTTTAACGATATTAAAGATTTAACTATCCATAAAGATAAAACTACCTCATAATTAATTTTATTTTCTCAATGTAAAATCTTCTAAATAATAACGCACGGATATTCTCCACATAGGAAGGAAACCCGCTCCCAACAAATCTCTTTCTTTCCCGACTAAGTGAAGGATACCATCATTTCGACGATCTCCCTACAATATTCGAACTTTTCCCTTGGTAAGCTTTTCGTCAACATGTCAGCTCCATTTTCATCTATATGAATCTGAAGGTTTGAAGTAAGTCAAGTGGAGATTCAAATTAAAGTAGCAACGGCACGAAAACTGGGGATAGTGGAATGTCAGCGTTGAGATCGAGATGGTGGCAAACACTAGTGGGAAAGTGACCCTCCAGGAAAAGTGGGTTGTCTACAAGAAAGGTTCGTTCCTTCATCCATATAAAACGGAACCGTTGAACCTCATTGAAGAAGTGTGTGTGAGTTGTGTAAGAAAAAGGCAAGCGTGAAAAGTAATACATATTCAAAGGCATACTCAAGTGAGCTGAATCGAGAAGATACAGAAAAGAGAAGTATCACTAGTCTACAGAAGAACAACTCTTGTAGTAGAACTCAAGATTCAGAGCTGTGCAAAGATCTACGATCTTCTACCTTCATACAAGTTAGAAAGCTTGTGAAAGGGAGTTTTCTTGTAAGCTGAAAAATAAGAAGATAGTGATATTTCCCTCTTAGGCTGACTACACTGGTCACTAAGGGAAGACTGGACTAAGCTCTCGATTATCATTTGATATCGAGTGTCTGAACCAGTATAAACTTTGTGTCAATTTACTCCTTTCATCATATTGCTTTTAGAACTGCTCCTGATAAATCATCACACCTGAAATAGAGATAAAGACTCAAAAGAGTCATAAATCTCAAGTGCAGACGAAATAGTCTCATCTGCAGACTGCCTGAGTAGTCTGCATACTGCACTAGTCTGCACAAGATTATCATTCCGCACAAAAAAGACTACTAAAGTCTTACACAACCTATTCACCCCCCCTCCCTCTAGGTTAAAACTCGAACCTTACAGAATATATTATCACCAAGTCACGGTATACACATGCGACATACATAACACTCCTTTTGTTTTATACAATGGAGTTATCTCATCAATTATGAATTTACACTCCTTTCACACATTCACCCTCATTATATTAGCAAATAAGGCATAACACACACCATGCAACAATACACCACAACACTCAGTATTACAATGCATATTATTATACTCACGATATAATAATATGCATCATAACACACAATAAATTTAAACGTTATCTTTTATCACAATTCTTCACATGAACGCGTTTAGCCTCATCCTTAAGTGACGACGAGCAATGTCTCCAAGTCCTATAATATAATAGGATATGTGTATTAATAAACATCCTTATGAATGATTGTTGACGTTATGAAATTAAGTATATTTATTCGTACTTCTTGAAAAATCATCATAGTAACGTTATGTGGTGATTCCAAGCTTTGAAAAAAGTCTTTGATACTTATTTTGATATTCCATGATGATGACTTTATGTATTTATCATCATTAGAATTATTTGTGAACATTTGGCATTGTTTTGGGTCAAAACGGTTCATTTTTGGATTCTGTCCAACATGATCCTTTCACACATGTAAATCTATAAATTTTCTTATACAACTCCAAAAACTATTTTGTAAAATTTTACATAAACTAGACTCTATAATATTTCCATATAATTAGAGTGTTGATCATGAAACCTTACCAATAATAGCAATTTATTCATTCGAGTTTATATTTGTTTTGCTAGATCATACAGTTTGACCTTGCTCTACTAATTAGTACATAAATCGTTGTATACAACTCCAAATCTAGATTTTTAAACTATTCTGGAAACTAGACTTCAAGAACTTTTAATTGATTAATACTTGGTTTCTAACTCTTTTTGTGTAATTTTAGATCAAGTCATAAAGTTATCCTTATAACCAGTTTTTACAAATTAACATATTCACATGTTTTGATTTATATATTGAGATTCACAACTCCAAATCATGATGTATCAATTTCATCAGAAAAAAGACATTGAATATTCAAGATATATTAAAATCAGAATTTATCACAAAGTTTATGATTTTTCATAAAATTTCTAAATAAAATGATCATCTTCTCTTATTAATGATGAAAGATTCTAGTTGTCTTATAACCCTAACTTCTCCTCTTCTTCTCTAACTCTGTTTCTTCTCTTCTCTTGTTAATCTCTTCTCTTGTATGACAAGAAATATTTTTATATTTGTGACATGTTTTTCAAGAAGAAAAGAGCTTGTATTTATATAAAACTCAATCAATTAAAATAGTTTTACTAGATAATTAGTGGATATTCAGTGGATAAATAATTTAATTTAGGTAGAGTAGAAATTTGACATAAAAGATAATAAGTTTCAAAATTTGGTTTAGGTCTTTTTTATATAAATACGATATTTTCATATTAAGATCGTATTTCTCTGTATTTGCATATTAGGGTTTCATTTCATTCATATTTTATATTTTTTTTCTTATTATATCATCAAACAAGTCTTTTAACCCCCACAAAAATAATTTATAGAGTATAATTAGTTATTATTTATATTAATTATCGTGAAACTAAATTTTATAGAATTTTTCGGGTCTTTACCAAATTTTTTTCATGATTTTAACAAACGAATTTTTTAACCCTGTTGTATAAATTATGACATCCACTAATATATTAGTTTTTTATTTTATTTTTTGAGAAAATAAATTATCTTAAATTTTTCAGAACTTTATAAGTTAGAGGCTTGACAACAATTAAGTTTTATAAGAACAAGCTATGTGTTTCATGTCAACAAGAGTAGTAAACAAAGACAAGTTTTAAAAGCATCAATACTGATCAAAGAGTAAGTGTGCTAGAGTTGTTACACATGGATCTTTTTTACACATGGATCTTTTTGATCTAGTACAGATTGAAAGTCTAAATAGAAAGAAATACACATTAGTTATTTCAGATGATTACTCTAGGTACACATGAGTATTCTTTCTACACAAGAAAAGTGACACATGTGAGTTGTTAACATGACACCTTAGATAAATTTCAACCAAAAAGGATCTAGAAGTTATTTATATATGCAGTGATCATGGAACTGAGTTTGAACAATATGGTTTTGATCAGTATTACAATGATCATGGAATTAGATATAATTTTTTATACCTAGAATCGCACAACAAACTGGGATTGTAGAAAGAAAATATAGGACCCAATAGAAGCTCCTAGGATAATGGTACATGACTCCAAATTAGCTGAACGTTATTGGGTTGAGGCAGTGAATACATCATGTTATGTTCTAAATAGATGCCTTGTACACAAATTGTACAACAAGACTCCATATGAGTTGTATAAGGGAAAGACCCCGCCTATAAGTTAATTTCATGTCTTTGGATGTAGATGTTTCATACATATTAATGAAAAATTCTACACTGGATATTTGGGGTCAAAAATAAATGATGGGATCTTTCTAGGATACTCTTCTATCAGTAAAGCTTTTAGAGTGTTGAATCTAAGAACTGACACAGTTAAAGAAACTATTCATGTAACCTTTGATGAGGTTGACCTTGCAGATACACGGGGAAATAATGAGGACAATACAAGAACTTAATGGATTGAAAAGGAATGAGATATATCCTGAGTATGTCTATAGACTTGACAAATCTCTTTATGGATTAAAACAGGCTCCAAGAGAGCTTCGTATAAAACTTTGTCAAGTTTTCTCATTGATCGTGGATTCAGTAGAGGTAAAGTAGACACAACTCTCTTCATAAAATATCATAAGGATCACATTTTATTTGTTCAAATATATGTTGATGAAATTATATTTGAAAGAATAGACGGGAGACTGTGCGACAGATTTGCTAAACTTATGACATCCAAGTTTCAAATGAGTCTTATGGGAGAACTCAAATACTTCTTGGGTCTTCAAGTCAAGCAAGGTGACAAAGGTAGTTTCATAAGCCAATCTAAGTACCTTAAGAATATGATCATTAACTTTGGCTTGGAGATTGCCTTGGCAATGAAGAACCCAATGAGCTCAACGATTAAAATAGACAAGGACGAGTCTGGAAAATCAGTTGATCAAAAGCTATACAGAGGCATCATTAGATCATTGTTATACCTTGCTACTAGTAGGTCTGATATCCAATACTCTAATATGCTAGGTATCAATCCAATCCTAAGGAATCACACCTTACTGCAGTCAAGAGAATCATGAGATATCTCAAAGGAATCTGGGTTAAGAATAAATGATTTTTCAAATGTTGACTCTACAGGTTGCAGAATTGGTAGGAAAAATACAAGTAGGTCATGCCAATTTCTTGGCATGAGATTGGTGTCATGATTCAGTAAGAAACAATCAATTGTGTCAACCTTTACCGCATAAGAAGAATAAGTTACTAAAGCAAGTTATGTTAGACAGATCCTATGGATGAAGTCACCACTTCTTGATTATGGGTTAAGTATCCTTAGAACTCCTATCTATCGTGATAACACCTATACAATTACAATATCTACAAATCCTATGTTTCACTCTAGGATAAAACACATAGATATAAGATATCATTTCATAAGAGATCAAGTATAGAAGGGTAATGCTTAGACAACAGTAATGTTAAAACCCTACTGTAGTAAGATACATGAAACCAATATACTAAATGATCACATCATAAGTACGTTGTTTCCCTATAACAATAAATTTATGGCCATACATCACTTCCTTCAGTCTCACCTCGCAATACAAGTTACATTATTTTCTTATAAATGGGGAACCATGATGTTTGTCACTTTTCACAATTATCCTACTGCAAACACATTCTCACTCTAAATTTTTTTCAAACTCTCCCAACTCTTGTTATGTCATTTGAATCATCTGGAACCAAGTTTCAGATTGGGTTCATTCTAGATTTCCAATCACCTAACCCTAGTGGTGAAGATATCAAGGATTTGACTTAACTTTGGGCCACAAAGGAAGAAGATATCAAGGAAATGGTCGGCCATTTCTTTGGGCCAAAATGGACTACTGTCTACTTCCAAAGTCATAGAAGAAAAAGAAGATGATGATGAAGGAAATCAAAAACATGGAAGGCTAAGGTAGACTCACGATTAGATTAATGATCTACCAAATATTTAGAGTATAGAAAACATGTTCGACATATATTATTCTTTATCTCCTTTAATCTTCAGATTACACCACAAGATATCCTGTGCTGAATAGAATTATATGAAGAGACCAAATTCAAGTGCTAAATATGAGGATCCTTTGGAATGTAACAAGTCTCACACACCTGGAGCTGTTATCAAGAATGGATCTTAGAGATGCATAATGCTCATGATCAGGATTTTGACAGGAGCAATGATCAACCAAGGGAACTTGGCATCAACGCTGATGGTTGGGGCATTCACAAAATGATTAAGAAGAAAGTCGCATGCTGGAGAGATGAACAAGAAGTTAAGATTCTCAAAGGAGCAGATCCAGGATGATATAAAAGTAACATGTTTGTGACTTTAGAGTTTCTTTGGAAGGCTATTTGGGGGATGCAGGAGGGAACGTATGGATAATCTATAGACACCATCACCATTGCAGAAAGGTTCAAGTAGTACTACACCATCTAAGGGGGAGAGTTTCCTAGACACAATCCTTTCATTGATGAAAGCAAACATAGGGAGAGTCCAATAGTAAGTGCTAAGGGGAAGAAATGATGATAACCTTACTGCTCCAGAGAGTCGAAAGCAGTAGAGTACTAAGCTGAAATGAATATCTCAATGATGACCTTATTGCTCTAGAAAGACCGAACTAGTAGAGTACAAAGCTAAAATGAATATCTCAAATTTATGTATTTTTTTCTTTTTTCAAGAGATGTATTCTTAATGAATAAAAAAAAGTTGTATATCTTTTTGTTGTTTAGACAGAGTTTGCTATCATCAATTTAGAGGGAAATTGTTGAGTCAAAGCCATGATTTATAAAAATTGAATGATAGGCAAACTTCAGTCTTAAGTATGTACAAAGACTAAGACTCATCTGCTTAAAAAATGAACCTGTAATGGATAGACAATAAGGCTGGTTCAGAAAGGAATTGAGCATGGCTGGTTTAGAGAGGAACGCAATAAGACTAGTTAAAAGAAATACAATAAGGGTGACAACATTGATGTTAGGAGTAAAGAGACAATATGGCTTGGAAATTTAGGCTTCTGCAGTAAGGAATGATTGATCATGGATTGATTCTGGTTGAAAAGGATTAGTGTAGTAAGGCCTAGAACAAAAGAGGGGTCCAGATGAAGAAAAGAATCATGTGGTATCCTTTGTAGAGTTCAGCGTTCTTTTAATGTCAGAAAAATGAGTCACGAGTTTTGGCTAGATAGTTTCAGGGTGGCCTGAAAGCGATGTTTTAGGGAAAGGATGACTTTGACAATGGCTATAATTTTAGGATTACCTATAAATATAGAAGGTGATGTCCAAGATTGAAGAACCTTTGAAACTTGCGAATCTCCATTGCTATGAACTGAACACTCATGTAGTAAGGCTCCTAGTAAAGTGAAGTTAAAAATTGATTGCTGAAGATCTAAATCAATAATCTGAAAGCAGAGTTTGAATGGTGCTAGTCTTCAACAAACAAGATCAAGAAGCTGTTTCAAGTCGTGCCGAGGAGAAGAAAAGTTCTTGAGTTTTGGTTTGTATTGTCATTTACACAATGTAAAGGGACTGGTTGATTATGAGAAAAAAAAAATCATACTTAATGTTATCCTCTTGATTTATCATTTTGATAATCAAGGAAAGACTAGAGTAAGAAATATAGTCATATTTTAGGTATATTGTCTACCCAATATAAAAAAATTTATGCTTTTATTTTTTTTTCCAGTACATATAACTCTATTGCTAATTAACTTTGACTTAAAACAAAACTAAAAGGAATTAATTTTACTACAGTAAAGTTCCACATTACTACGTAACCTTTGAAAAACTCTCTTGTCAATCTAGTCTTGATTAGATTGTAAGTTCAAAAAAAAAAAAAGACTATTTATCCTCTCCCTTAATCTCACAGCATGTTATATTGAGACTTTTAACCCCTGCACAAATGATGTTCTTTGAGCTGCCCACCGTCGAAGGCATGCCAATATACTTTCCTAAATCAGAGGCTGTATATATGCCTAGAATAGTGTGGAACTTGTGGCACTCCTCTTGCGATATACGAGGACTAAAGCAAATGGTTGATTTATCTCTATTAATCATTTGCCCTGACGCTCGTTCACATGTCTCTAAAATTTGCAGGATTGTCATCGCTTCATTTTCTTAAGCTCGGCCAAACAAAACAATCATCAATGAAGACCAGATGATCAATTCTTGCAGCATTTAAACAACAAGCTACTCCAATAAAATCACCTTGTGCTGATCTGCGATGAATAAGGAAAGAAAATGCCTCGGCATACATTATAAATAGGAATGGAGATAATGGATCCCCTTATCAGATTCCCCTAGTTGGCTTGAATGGGGCCTGTGGGATACCGTTAAGCAGGATGGAGAAAGAGACCAAAGAGAAAACATGATCAGTCGTGATCAGTCATATTCATCACAAATTTCAAGAACTGTCATTCAACCGTATCATATGTTTTGGTCTTATCGAGCTTCATAGCACAGAAGCCCCGCTTGTCGGTTCTTTTATTTTTAATGAAATATATAATCTCGAACATAGCAATGATATTATCTGTGATATGGGGGTGGGCGAATAAAGCTTCTAGTGAATTAGAGATAAGTGAGGGTAAAACCTTCTTTAGTTGGTTAGGTATCGTTTTTTATGTTAGTTTTTAAACAACATTACATAAACTAATCATTCGAAACTGAGTTTTTTTGTTGGAAACTCTCACTTTCGAACCCATTCTTTCATAGCCACGTCAGATTAATCCTCACTTTAAATAATAATGTAGATAGGATAAATAGGATTTGATCCTGATAGAAATATGCAATCCCTCATAAAAATTGATGAACAAAACTAATAGATATTAACCATGATATAGTTAATAAGCTAAGACTGGGAGTTAGTTATAGTCTAGATTAGATGCTGGAGAGCAGACGGCCACATATGAGGAGTATCGTGTAGGCATCAGATGCAGACTATTACAGAGGATTTTGGCTAAGCAGCTAAGACATACATGGGAAACAAAAGACCTGCAAATGCTTTAGGATCTATAACTAGATTTACAAACAAGGACCAACACAACAATACATAAAGTGCATCAGATCTGGGTGCAGACTAAGGTTGCAACAAGGACTGGGTGCAGACTAGGGTTGTTAGGTGTAGACTGAAGTGCATCAGAAATGGTTGAATGAGTTGAATGAGCAGGCGGCGATGGACAGACGATCGCTGAGGTCGCAATATATTGCAGTGAAGAATCTCATTTGCGGTAATTGATTTGGATTTGGGAGATTCTGTGGTGTTGATACTTGATTGTGGGGATATGAAAATTTTTGGTTTGATTTGTGTGTTTTTTTGGGTTTTGAAGATGAGAAGGAAGAGTTGTATAGAGGGGATTCAGATAAATTCAGGAGTCTTATCAGGGAAGTGGAGAACATGCACCAGCAAGGTAACCCTTTTTTGGTTTTGTTTCAACTTTGTCTCTTAGGGTTGTTTGGTTGTGGGAATATTGAACTTGGTAAAGTTGGTACTGAATAGTTTTTCTTATTACGTGAATTATTCCATCAGTTACATGTTTGATGAAAATGAAAGTTGGCTTCTGATTTTTCTAAAGTTTGTTAGATTGTTTGGTATTGTCTCAGAAAATAGCTTTTGTTAGCCGTAATCTTTGACATAACAGGCAAAGAAAATCAAAACAAAGACACTCACGCAAGGAGAAAAGTAAAATTGCCTCTTTCGCCGGAAAAGTAATCTTTGACCGGTTTTGTCTTGTTAGGCTTAATCACCGTCTCTTTCATGTTATAAATAGATGTAGGATGTTTTTGTAAGATTTAGATCTCAAAATTAGAAATAAAACACAGAAAATTGAGATTCTCACCAACACTTGGTATCAGAGCTTAGCGACGATCTGGCCACCACCACCATATACAGATTTCGATCCACAACCGCTGCTTAAGTCAAGGCGGCCCAAATCCGGCCACCAGAGCCGCACCATCGCTACCTCGAAGCCACAGCCGACGCCACCAAAGATCTACGCCGTATCGAGGAACATCCGCGTTGGTGAACAACCACAAGGCGGTTCGATCTCAACATCGGTTTGATTTTTTCTTCTCTTAATCCGAGATCTTTGTTTTTCATAAGAAAAGGGTAGAAAGAAGGAGGGAGTGCGGTGGTGAGGAGGAAAAAGGGGGAAAGAAAGAAAGCATAATATCCCTATTTATATTAATCCTAAAACTAGCTCAAAGGGTATTTTCGAAATTTAGGGATTGTTTTGAGATTAAAAAAAAAACGTTTTCTTTAAAAAGAAAAAAATGTCAATTATTCCCCAGCAAGCGTCAAAAGAGAGCGGCGAAATGTCGTTCAATTTTCCGATGCTGAATTCTTCAAATTATATGGTATGGGCAATAAAAATGGAGGCAATCTTAGATGCTCAGCAAATATGGGAGGCGGTCAAATCAGCGGAGGAAAAGAAGTTAATCCTAGAAAAGATAAAAAGGCGCGTGTCTATATCCTCCAAGCAATTCTCGAAGTTGTTCTTTTTCAGATTGTGATGAAAAAAATGGTAAAAAAAAATTTGGGAAAGTTTGAAGCCGAGGCATCTCGGTGCCGATCAAGTAAAAAAGACTCGGTTGCAGACATTGAAAAGTGAATTTGATGCTCTGCGGATGACAGAACAAGAGTCTTTTGACGAGTTTGTCGGAAAACTCAACGGCATGTCTAGCTGTTTTTCCAGCTTTGATGTAGATCTTGGCAATGCCGCACTAGTTAAGAAACTACTCGACTGTGTGTTAGACGGATACTTCACAGTCATTGCGAGGATTGAACAATTTTTCGATCTTGGGACGATGCCGTTCGAGAAAGCTATAGGACGATTGAAGACGTTCGTGGAGAGGGCTCGACTTCGTGATAACATCGATAGTGGTGAGAGTCAGCTCATGCTCATTCGTAATGAGCGGCAAGCACCCCAGAGCAGCAACACTAAGGAAACTTCGTTGTCTGGTAAAAAACGTGAATCCGGCACCTCAGATCTAGGCAAAGGCGAGTGGCGTGAACGAAGTCGCAGAAGAGACGATCGAGACGACAATTATGCAGTGCGTCAGGAAGGTGCGGGAGGCATCGGCCGCAGCAGGCTTGACAAAAGTCGCATCAAGTGTTTTAACTGTGTAAAGATGGGACACTATGTTTCGGAGTGCCGCAGCAAACAGTGGAGCGAAAGACAACACACATGTGCAGCCCCCGATGAGCTAGCGTTATTGTTTTCTGTGTTTCAGAAGAAGACACGAGATAAACAAAAGGACGCCCTACAGCTCAAAGAAGAAAGGATGTTGCAGGCGTTTCACCAAAACGAAGTAAAGACAGCAACTAAGGATATCTGATATCTAGACAACGGTGTCAGCAATCATATGACGGGACATCGAGAAATGTTCCAAGAGCTTGATAAGAAGATCACCAGGAAGGTGAGGCTTGACGATGTTACGATCGTTCAAGTCATGGGCAAAGGAATGGTCGTGTTCAGTGCAAGAATGGAGATCATTATACCCTCTATGAGGTATATTATATTCCTAAACTTTGCACTAATATCATCAGCTTTGGATAGATGACAGAGAATGGGAGCGAAGTGAATATGGTAGGAGATGCCATAAAAGTATACGATAACGGCAAGTTGTTGATGTTCGTGAAGCGCAAATCAAATCGCCTTTACAAGATTAGTTTGGACTTAGCCAAACCAATCTGTCTCCTAGTAAGCTTCGGAAAGTCGAAAGGTGTGACAGGCGCAACAAAGTCAGTCGATGGAGCAGGTTGTTCGCCACCTGCTGCAGAAAAGGCAAGTTTATTTACCTCAATTTTATGCATACCATTATAAGTTTCGGACACCAACAGTGGCGAAGCTCGACAACAACGATGGCAAGATCGTCGAAGAGCAACGATGCGCAGATAGCGCAGAGGCAATGATAGATGCCTCATTGAATCTAACACTATCCTCGATCCACAAGATAATGTGGATTTGGAACGCAAGAAGTCTGGTGCTCTCGAAAGAGAAATCTCGATCGATACTAAAGATGACATATCTTGCAACAAGCATATGGTTAAAAACACTCATTGAGAGTAAGGGATCCAACACGAAAGAAGAAGCATTCATGCCAGGACGGCAGAAAGGAGTACGATGCGGAAAGGTGTGTTGGAAAAATTCATAAAGGTGGGAAAAAAGCGGGAAGTTCTATTAACCAATCTTCAAACAAAAGTGAAGAGTCTGGAAAAATACTTCACGAGAACGCAAAAGCAGAAAAGATCATCGTATTATATTTATGCGAGATCGAGTTTATGGTAGCCATTGCGGCAGCATGCCAAACTCTTTAGTTAATGAACATGCGATGGAATCTCGTGATCTGAAGCCATATCAAGATTAGAGGGGAGTATGTTAGTCGTAATCTTTGACATAACAGGCAAAGAAGATCAAAGCAAAGACACTTACGCAAGGAGAAAAGTAAAACCGCCTCTTTCGTCGAAAATATAGACCTTTGATCGGTTTTGTCTTGTTAGGCTTAATCAACGTCTCTTTCATGTTATAAATAGATGTTTTTGTAAGATTTAGATCTCAAAATTAGAAATAAAACACAGAAAATTGAGATTCTCACCAACAGCTCTTTGTGAAGTAAAAAGTTTTTATTTTTTGCCAATTAGATCCAAATTTTACTTAGATCCAATTGAGATTCTCTTAATGCATGGATTTGTGTCAAATCAATTCCTTTTACTAGTGAAGTGGTTACCTCTATAAATGCCTGAAGCCCTGTACTCCAAAAACTGAATGGTTGCTCAAAGTTTTGACAAGTTTAACATCAACTCAAAATCGTCTGTAGTTTATTTGTTGCTGCTTGATTTACAAGAACCTAAAATATCGAGTTATAGTTTACCCCTATTGCAGATAACAAAGCGACAATGTTTTGGTACCAGTACTATTAAATACAGTGTTTTGAAAAGGATCCAAGGTGATGAAGCTACTTTGTAACACCTATGCCATGAGGTAATACTTAGATGATTGTACAGGTGGTTGTTGAAGAACCTATCTTGGTGTTGTGCTAGGGTTCTGTATATTCATGTTTCAATTGAAAATTTATTGCTCCCTTCCCAATTTATGTGCAATGATTCAACTTGGGTCCGAAACATATGTGTCTTGATTTTATTTATTTATTTTTAAGATTTTATTCTTATGCCTAAAAATTATTGAAGTGGGGTTTGTTGTAGTGGTTAAGAGGAAAATTTTGGTGTATAAAGTTTTGCCAAAGAAAAAAATATTGCATATTTATTGGTATTGTTAATATATGTCTTTTAATCAAGATTTAGGTGCATGCATCTATTTGGTATATTCACATTGGTGGTGCATCTCTTGTCGATCCATCTCCTTTTGCTAGTTCAACATAGCCTGCTATCTTGTGAATCGCTATTCTTTTATTGCATTGAATATAACTCCCATGGAAGTATGATCTGGTAAGCCATCCGATTACTCACTTTGTGTATTGTATTGTCTCGCTTATTCCCATGTGAACGATGGTAAGTTTGAGCATCGAGTAAAGAAGGACATCTTCAATTGCTATGCAGATGGGGTAAGATATAGAATATGGTGTCTTGATACCAGGAAGTTTATCATTAGTAGAGATTGATATAAGTGTGCAATCCCTCCAGTTTTATAAAAGTTGATCACAAAACTTAGAAGTAATAGTCATGATGTTGTTAGTGTTCTTAGGCTGAAAATTAGGTAGGTATTTGCAGTTTAGATCAGATGCTGAAGAGCAGATGACCACAGATAGAAAGCATTATGGGTCATCAAATGCAAACTATTACAAAGAATATTGGGTAAGCAACTAAGACATGTTTAGGCAATAAAAGACCTGCAAATGCTTTACGATATGAGATTGATTTTGTAGGCAAAGGCCAACGCAGTAATGCATGGATTACATCAGATCTGGGTACATACAAGGTTGTAGCATTGATTAGGTGCAGAAGAGGTATCTAGAGAAAATCCTAAAGTGCCAAATTTGTTGGTACGGTCCTTGTTGCTCACTTTAAACTCTTTGCCTCTCTTTTACCCAAGATTGATGAAGAGAGACTTGAGATGTCTTGTGTTCCATATACAAGTGTTGTTGGGAGCTTGATGTATGTTATGGTATGGAACAGACCTGATATAACTCAAGTAGTTAGCGTCGTGAGCGGATATATGTCTATGTTAGGAAAGACTCATTGGCAAGCTGTGAAATGGATATTTTGATATTTGCGTGGTACTTCTGAATATGCTCGTGCTTATGATAAAAACTGCTTCTCTGGATGTAATGTTGTTGATTTTGTGGACTCTAATTTTACAGGAGATCTTGATATACGAAGATCTTTGAATGGTTATGTTTTTATGTTAATCGAATCTGCCATTGGTTGGAAATTTACTCTACAAGACACGGTCGCCTTATCTACCATAGAGGCTAAGTACATGGCGACTACCGAGACAATTAAAGAAGCAATTTGGTTGAATAACCTAGTTGGTGAATTGGGTTTGAAGCTAAAGGATCTAGTAGTCATTTTTTGTGATAACCAAAGTGTCATTCAGCTAACCAAGACCAAGAACTCCATGCACCATGAATAAACCAAACACATTGATGTTCATTATCACTTGGTTCGAGACAAGGTTTTTAAAGGATATGTTGATGTGAAGGAGATATCCACCGTTGATAACCTGGCTGATATGCTCACTAAACATGTCCCTTTGATCAAGTTGTGTCATTGTATGGAACTATTCGACATTTATTCCTTCTGATGATGTTGTGTTACTTCAATCCCTATTTCCTACACTGGGCATGACCTACATAGGTTTGGTAGTGATGAACGTATGCATTGATCTTCGTAACTTTGAGGCTGATTGGGATTCTTACTCATGTACTTGTTTGGGACCGATTAGAAGTAAAGGTGGAGATTTGTTAATGTATGTCTTCTAATTGAGATTTGGGTGCATGCATCTATTTGGCGTGTTCACATTGGTGGTACATCTCCTCTTGTTGATTCATCTTCTTTGGTGGATTCATCTCCCTTTACTAGTTTAGAAGATGTGATCCTTGATGGCATCCATCCATGCATAATAAATAGTGCTCATATGCATCACTTTCAAGCCATCAAATCATCTCCACCTCTAGAGAGAGTTTAGTGAGATTGTCTTCTTACGGTTTGTATGTAAGAGTCTTCTTGTTGTTTATATTGTAATATTGTTGGTGCTATAACTTGTATGAAGATCATAGTGGAGCTCTTCTCGAGGTTTTTTTCATTTATGGATTTTTCTCATTAAATCCAGTGTCATCTCTCTTTGGCCTTGTTCGTTGCGTACTCATATTGCCTGTCTATTATACTCTTTTCACAATAGGAATTACATAGATAATATGTTTTTGTGTTCTTCGGTCTCATATTGATTGAAATGTCTTTTTTCCCAGTCCCATAAAGATCACAACCTTTCCCGTGTAGGAAAGTTTTCCGCATCAAAATACCAAATCACTCTTTTCCTTTGCTACATCATGTTCAACTAGCTCATTTTTGAGATCGTATAGTTAATCTCACTATCACTACTATCCATAGGGGGTAATTTGTTATCAACGCACAAAAACGTAATACACACATAAACCGGTCTTAGTCGAGTCATTTCAAGAGGTATGGAGGGAGTAATTATTATGAGACTGTGGGAGTGTTTAATATATGATGTTCTAAGACAGGTCATAAGATGATCTTCAGAAACACTCTATAAACTCTTAAGTAGAATAAAAGTTCAAGGAGAGATACCTTGGGGTTCGACACCTTCTAGGGCATTTTGTGACCTAATGCCTAATAACTTCCAGAAGGAGCCCGAACCTTTTTTTTCATCCTTGACTATAAGGAATTAATTCATTCTGTTGAATGAATGTCATGATTTTTGTCAACTGCAGTTCAGAAGCCAAGGGAGCAAGTAGCAGATGCCGAAGCATTGCTGGATATTGCCAACTCATTGGTTACTTCAGTCCGATCTCAGTCAAAGGAGGGCATTACCCCTTCCGATTTGATCACCTGCTTGATCAGAGACTTTGGTGAAACAGTTAGAAATGAGTTGCAGAGCGATTATGTGTCGCTTAAGTGGTCTACCATTGGGCTCCTTGTTTCATCTGTTTTCATGAAGGCTAATGGCTGCTCCACCGTGTAACTATTTTCTGTTTTCAATTATGTATTTCATATATTTTAGCTGCTGTATTTATTTCGTGGAAAAACATTTAACATTGCCTAACGTGTGGTTTTATTACTACTTTTTGAGAACAGGATTGGACCTATGAATGCTGAGATGAAGCAGAGAAAGGTCACTACCCATAGAAAGCGTGGTAAGATAACGGAACGTGCTGCTAGACCCGAAGAGGTATGACTTTGTTTTTGCCTGACTGAGCAGTTTGTGAAGCTCGAGACTAAATGTTTTATTAAAACTGGATCAGCTTATGATCGAGATAGGTTGCTCTAAATTCACTGGAAATTGCTTTGGTCTAGCAACAACTCCATCGGTGTGTATAGTATAGCTGATCCAACTTACTCTCCATGTGTGATCCAGCGCCATAATACTGGAGAAGAGAAGACGGAAACTGACAAAAACATGGCAACTATTTTCCAAATCCTGAAGAAGCAAAGGCATGCAAGGCTAGAAAACTTGATATTGAACAGGAGATCTTTTGCTCAAACTGAAGAGAACTTGTTTGCTTTGTCATTCCTGGTTAAGGATGGGCGTGTTGAAATCAATGTTGATGAGAAGGGCACTCATCTTATTTGTAAGATATCAGCACTATTTCAGCTGTGAACTCGCTTGTGTTAATCTCGTTAGACTAATATCTGATACTGGCATCTCTTTACCCTCTTTTCTTGTTATAGTGCCAAGAAACGCTCCAGCAGCAAATCTGATATCATCTGGCCAAATTGCGTACAGCCATTTTATGTTCAAATTTAAGTTCCAAGATTGGAAGGTAAGAATCAGAAACTATTTTTACATGTACACCATTTATTTAAAACTCAGCCCTGCACTACAACCCAAAAATAGAATAATGCAAACACTTCCTCGTCTAAGCCAAGCATCTTAATTCTCATGCTCCCAAACATCGAGTATTATTAGTGGTCTCAATTGTTGACAACTGCTTGCTCAAGTAACACAAATGGAATTTTGAGAAATCAAGATGCTAAAGCACTTATTCTAGGACATCTAATATTCCCATAATACACTATATATTTATGAGAGATAATTCTCCAATACTTGCTTCATAAAACTGTTACATAAAACCTCATGTTGAAGGGTCTGGTCCTTGGTCGATTTCATGCTTTGTTGGAAGTTGGAAATTTCAGCAAGTAAACTGAGTAGTCGTATGTCACGATGTTTATGCAGTGTTACTAGCCGGGCTTATTGATTTTGTGCCAGTGGTGCCATTGTTTTGTATGTAGAAATTCGATTTTCTCTTCTTCATTGCACAATTCACAATTCTATACTTTGTCAAGTATGTTGATGATATTGATGTAGCAGTAACTTAAAGTTCTATAGTTATCCAACTCAAATTTTGACGTCCAGTGTGTCAAGTGGATGATCTGAATGTTGTGATTTAGGGGAGAGTTTAATGAAAGAATCTATGCCTTAATTACATTTTAGTAGAACTAGTATTTAATCTGGTTTATTATAATATTATTTATGTAATTCATAGTATGTATATATTAAAATATTTTTGATAATTACTTAAATCATATAGCTAATTTAAAATATTTGAAAATTTTATGTGATGATAATGTTAAACTATTTAAATAGTTATTATTTTTTAATGATGTCATATTAATGAAATAAATATATAATAATATTGAAACAGCATGTATAAAATAATAAAAAAGATGTTATGAATTAAATACATTAAATTTAAGTACAAAATATTATGTTATTAATATAGGATCGATCAATCAAATCTGATATTAAAATAAATCAAAATTTTTTATCAAAAAAAGAAGGATATATCTTTATATATTTAAATAGATATCATATCTTTTTCTCACTCTTTTATTTTGGAGCAACTATAATTTCAAATTCTTATGTTAGAGCTATTGTAAGTTTACATAATGGTTTACCCATCGTACGATTTATTTTGTTGGAAATACATCACAGAAGGATTGATTGTTTGGATTACTTCATATGGTGAATCACTATTGTTAGGTTACTCATCGTCAATTAATTAATTATTATGGATTGAATATGCATTTAATATATAACCAACCAAATTTGTTATCAAAGTTTGATACCAAAAAAACCAAATGTAGCATTATGTATATAAACAAATATCCATGTGAACTATGTTTAATTGTTAACTCAAAAGTTTGAGCGGATAGGTTATTGATAATTTATAAATATTTTTTTATTTTCGATATGGATAAATATACTCACGTATATCTTCAACAATCTCTTTTTTATTATCAATTTTCTCTTGAGTCTGAATTCATGGGTCTTCTCTATTCGCATACTTGGAGTGAGCCACTTGTATAACTGATCAGCCCATTTTGCGAAGACACCGATGCAACCAACTGGGGATCATACTCCTGCGCAACACCTGGGCCCACCTATCAAGCCCAACGAAATATGGGCTTTGATATCATTTCTTAGAATTCAAGGAAGATCGCAAAAGAGAAAACCACGTCCCAAATCGGCTGAGTAGAATATATATGAATTGTAATCAACTGTTAACCCAAAAATCTTAAACCGATATATTATTCATTTTTATCCGATATTGTGAATTTATATTTTTTCTCCATGATCGATATGAATAAATCTATTCATATATATCCTCAACACGGAACACATTCGTATTCATTTTATCCTATACTTTTGTTACAAAAACAGATTGTGTGACTTCCCTGCTCATAATTTGGAAAAATATCAGATACTATAATCCACAGTGACAGAAAGACGAGTATCTAATTTTGATATGACATGCGACATATCTCAAAAGTCAAAACTACAAAATATGACAAGAGTTACAGAAGTTGAAATCTAATGACGAATGAATTTCAATTTCAATTCCAATTCCCAATTCCAATTCCAATCTAACAGATGTTGACATGAGGTTTTAACTTTGATTGGTGTCATGTAGAAAATGTTCTTATACCAACCAAATGGCTTCCAAACTTCCAATGGATATTTGATCTATCTATCAATCATCTAAAATGTCGATTACATTTTTCTTGTGTACTAATTTGAGATATCTGTTACATTGCGGTCCTGAATCGAGATGAAAATAACATGCAATATAGCATGTCCAGATCATTCTATTCTATGTAAGAATTTTAACTATACTCACCTGTAGACCCTCATTTTCAAGGCATTCCTTTGGTTCCAAAAGAAAGCGTAAGCATTACTAAATCGCGACCGTCCTCAGATTTTTATCTATCAATTGTAGAGTTCACATTATCATTTTTCACATTTAACAAATCAAAAGCTGGCAATACTGATCAAACCCTAGAGAATTTTCTCACATTCCCTCTAAGATAGGTCACAAGACGTTTGCTTTCAAGCTCTTGAAAATATTGTTTAATGCTATGAAATCACATTTTTGTTGAAAAAGATGTATGGTATAACAGAATTCAGTTTTGCTTGTTAAACAACGCAGCCTTATGTGTCATAAATTGAGAAATAGAGAAAACTTGCTGTATGAAATATAGAAAATATCGTGTGTCCAACAGGATTCTATTGTATATCTCATCCCCACTCTCACACAAAATCAGAATGATATGGGTTTTTGCTGCCTTTGGTGTGCGTTCAACATGCAACTGTGTATATTTCACGGAAAGTGTAGTAATATTTTTAGTACAATGCATCACACGCAACTTCTCCCTCATCAATAAGGAAAATGAACATCTACAGGAACATCACTAATAACTTGAGGACTCATAGCAAACCTCAATGCATAATTTGCTAATCAATCCGTTTAGCGGTTTTTTTTAATTATTTTTTTCGTTTCATATTAATTGCACATATATGTATATTGCATTATTTAATATGTATGAATACTAATTTCGTTTTCATATCAAATCATATCTGATCTTTCGCGTAACATAATATATAATTTACACAATCATTAATGTTTTACGATAAATTTATAAAAAAAATTTGAACGTAGTTATACATTTGCCAAATTTTATATCGATATACATGTAAAGTCAAAATATTTCAATATTTTCGGAACGAAAGGAATATCTTTTTATCATTATAATTATAATTGTAGTACTATGTACATTTTTGCCGGGTTGGGTTCAGTTAAGCACAATTAAAACGATCTCTTCCCAAAAGTTATCCCGGGGTTCAAGTCCTGCTCTTTTCCTCATGTTTTTGTTGACCAAAAAAAAAAAAAAAAAAAGCTTAATCACCCGACGTACTCATTTGAGATTATAAATACCAAGTCGATGAACATCAACTAAAGCCAAGGAAACTAATCCCAGAAAAACATGTTATTTTAGAACATCAAGTGAGAATGGACAGTGCTATCACTAATCATAATCAGCGAGGTCTTTTGGACAAGTTCGTGGCATCTTGGCTGGCAGAGCTTCGCTCGACAGATTATTCGACGTAGGTTGTGTTATAATTACCACACCAAAATGTGATGTGGTTGCGGACGCTTGGTTGGCAGTTTAATGAAATATTATTATCTTCGTATCAATTTAATTACAATCGATTTCATTACATATTAGATTTTATATGAGATTTTATGTATATGTATTAAATTTGTATGAAATTGTATGAAGAACAAATATTTTTTAAAAAATAATAAGATCTAAGTGGGATTTAAAAATAAAAAAAATAAGATAAAAAATAATAAATAATTTAATTATATTAATATAAATTAAAATAATTTTCAAAAAATATAATTTCAAAGTTTCTATTTCAATCAATACATTAAAGATTTTTAATTCCATATCAAATTATCCAAATTGTCCGTCCTTCACACCCACTCTAAACCCCTTCAGTTCTTGCCTCCCCATCGCCGACCTACTCCGCCGTCATCTGCCACACCATCACCACCATCTCCTTCTCTCCTATCTCCTCCACACGATTTCAGATTCAGAGAAACTGGCATCAATCTAGATGGAGTAATGCACAGAGGAACGACGACTCTAAGAGAATTCAGTTTTTGGTTTTGGCTACACCATGTTCATGTCAGGGCAGACGAAAGGGTGGCGACTACGCTTCAACTCAGATTCCAGACAAGGCTAAGGAAATGGATGATTACCAGGAAACAGTGATGCCTCGACTTGGGTTAGGAAAGGAATAGGCCTGTACAACATGATTTTTTGTAAAGAATTTATTTTATTTTTGTAGAGGCATGGAAGCCAAAATTTGTCCAACATCCTCTCCCCCAAGTTAGCTAGGATCTCAAGTTCTCAACTTTAGTAAGGATAAAGAAGAGAAAAGTTCACTAATACGTCCATACAATAATTAGCATATCTGTGCAAATAAACTAATACGTTTAGTTAAAAATACAATTATTATGTTTGCGCATGTAAATTAGTAAGTCTAGTTAAAAACACGACTAATACGTCTGTGTAAATAATCTAATATGTCTAGTTAAAAACATAATCTGTTCAAATAAAATAGTATGTCTAATTAAAAGCACAACTAGTGCGTCTGGGGAAAAGAAATAGTACGTTTATACAATATCTAGTACGTCAAATTTGGTTTATTTCGGGAGTACTAATTTTAAGCTTAATATTATGCTTATGCAAAAACTAATACGCCTATTCAAAATATAATATTCCTATGCAAAATATAATTCGACAAAATTGAATTATTTCAGCCGTATTATTATATCTATACAAAAACTAGTACATTTATGTAAAAAGTAATACACCTATGCAAATTGTAGTACATCAAAATTGGTTTATTTCAGGTGTACAAATATGTCTATGTAAAAACTAGTACGTGTATGTAAAATTTAATACGTCTATGTAAATTTTAGTACGTTAAAATTGGTTTATTTCAAATGTACTAATACGCCTATGTAAAAACTAATACGACTATACAAAATCTAGTACGCATGTGCAAAATCTGATATGCACATCATCTGGTATGCCTGGGCAAAAAAGGAGTATGCCTAGTGAAAAATATATTATGTGATAGTAATATGCAATCTCAACATTTGTATAGAAATTGATGAATAAAACTTAAGAGTGAAACCATGATGTAGTTAGTGTGATTATGTTATAAATCAGGTTAGTAATATGTAGTTTAGCTTTGAGACGGAAAAGCAAACGTTCACAGATGGAGAGCATTGTGGAACACCAGATACACACTATAACATGGAGATTTTAGGAAGACAGTTAAGACATACATGGACAATAAAAGACCTGCAAATGCTTCAAAATGTAGGATCAATCTTGTTGACAAGGGCCAACATAGCAATATAGAAATCAGAATGTACTAAAACAAAAGGACTATTAGACTGATTATTAAACCTGGGTGGGCGGAAAGATACATGACTCACAAACTAATTCTGAAACAGACTGAAACTGTGGATAGATCTTCTTCAACATCGGGAGAGAAGGATGTCCCAACTGACAATGAACCTCCTTAGCATTGACGGTACTTAGGTAAGCCATCCTTTGGGGTGAGCCCTCCATACAGTACAGGCCTTTGTTCTTATATGCAGTGTCAATCAACTTGTTTGTCCACAGTTCCTAAAGGTACATTTTGATGGGTGAAGGTAACTGAATATAACTGTTCTGTTATTTTGCTCAGACATGAGGTTCTCAAGAAAGAAAGGGACATAGAGCACAGATGATAGTGATATGTTTTCTGCTATTTGGGTAGATTCAACACCTTATATACTGCAGGTTGAACCATAAGCAATATGAACAGGGGATTGTTTGGATGTGGTGAGGTCAGACAGTATACTCTTATTACAAGTCATGTGATCAGTGGCATCACAATCAACAATCCAAGATGGTTTAGATGTTATAAAACAATGAGAAGTCATACCTGAGTCGACTAAAGTAGCCCTCGGAGTCTGCGGTCGAGACGGTGCATTGGCATATGATGCTTGTACCTATTTCATCTCTTGCATAAGAAATGCAAGTTTCTCCGAATCAGTGTGTTCATCCGAAACATTCACATTCTGAGACTCATTAGTGGTAGCCACCTGAGCGCAAGGAGGAAGAGGTGAACCCTTAGGACGCTTTGGGCAATTCTATTTCATGTGTCCCCATTCCTTGTAGTAGTGACACTGTACGTTCTTGTTAGTAGAGTTAGGAGGACCGCCAGATCCTTTTCCTCCTCCTTTCCCAGATGGTTGTTCTGTATCTTTGTCATTGTAGGAAAATGGTAACTAATGTCGAGTTTTCGATCATGGGTGGTGCAGTGTTCTCCTCAGACGGAAACATCTCCTATAGGAGATAATATATGGCCGCTGGTGATGGCACTGTAGACTGACCAAGAAGAAACGGTCGAGCAGAAGCATACTTGGTCGACATGCCCTTAATAAATATAAGGGTACTCAGCTGTTCTCTGAGTTTTTCATAGGCGACGGAATCTGTACTGTAGGGAAACAGTTCGTTCATCTCATCATCAATTTTCTTGAACATAGTATAGTATTCCTGGAGGCTAGCATCACCTTGTTTACGGGGCATGTATGTGCTTGAGAGACATCATATGCATGTGTCATACTTTTATTTCCTATATATATGACTTGAAGATGATGACTGGACTTGGTGATGGCTACGAAATGGAGCAACAAAAGCGAAGATCTCGGTGGCGATGACTGGACTTGGTGGCGGCGAGTGGCGGCGGATCTGAAGAGGGCGGCGACAATGGCTAGGGTTTTTGATCGAATCTCTCTCTGATACCATGTAATAATTCTAGCGGCGGCAGAAGCGAGTGGAGCAGAGGAGAAGCGGGGACTCAGCAGGACAAGGAGTCGATGGCCGTATTCTCTACAAGGAACTCATTAACTTTTGGCCATCATATTTCCTATTTTAAAATATGCTCTTATGTCAAGAGCTTATTTATGGGTATGAAAGGAAGAATATTTCTCCCACATAAGCGAAAAATATTGACATTAGGAAGACGTTAAATACAGCGAGTTGGGAGTCTGTTGAGAAGCTCATGTCCTCTCTTGGCTTTCCTCGAAAGTTTGTATCTTGGATTATGGGATGCTTGTCCTCATGTCCCCTTACATATTTTGGTGGTCATGGAATATCTAACTGGCTAGGGCTCTATGTAAAATGAGTTCTTATCCGGGTTTTAGCTTCCATCCCATCCCAGATGCAAGAAGCTTAAATTGATAAATCTGAGCTTTGTAGACAATTTGATGATCATGTGTAAACATGATCCTTATTCTTTGTTTCTTGTAAGCAAGCAGTTGTCTCATTTTACTAATGCCTCTGGCCAAGAACCTAATCTGCAAAAAAGCAAGATTTTCTTGGGGGTGTTTCTATAGCTAATAAGGTGTTTTTGGCTAGACTTCTGCGAATGGAGGTTGGCCATTTACCTATCAAGTGATTGGGCGTGCCTTTATCCCCTCAGAAATTGCATATTCATTAGTATAAATCCCTCATTGATCGAATGGTGCTGAGAGTCAGAAGTTGGACTGCTTGTTATCTCTCTTATGAAGGAAGACCAGTGTTGATAAAAGCTAAACTAAGATCTATTCAGATCTATTAGGCTTAGATCTTTCTGTTCCCTAGTAAAGTTATAGAGAAAGTTGAGAGTATATGTCGTGCATTTTTATAGTCTGGTGTGGCTCTTAACAGAAAGAAGGCAGTGGTGGCTTAGAGGGTTATCTATCAACCTTATAATAAGGGGGGCTTGGATATTAGGAGCTTGTATGCTTGGAATCGTGCTTTGTTATATAAGCATGTATGGCCATTGAGAAGGAGAAACAAAGATTATGGTCTCAATGGGTTCATGCTTATTACCTTAAGGGTTCGAGCTCTTCTTGGATATTGAAGAGTACTGTCAAGATCAGAGAAGAGATCAAGCTATGGATGCCAAATTTCTTCTTATCTGATAAGCCTTATAATGTCAAGGAGGGTTATATGGCTTTGCAGTAGTTGCGGCCAAATGTTTTCTAGAGTAAGATTATTTGGTGCAATACTTTGAGACATAGAGTTTGCTTCATTGCTTGGCTAGGATTAAGGAAAGCTCTGAGAACTAAAGTTAAGCTCCTAGCTTGGAATATCCTCATTGATGCCACATGTGAACTCTGTAAGCTTGCTAGGAGGATTACGACCAGCTCTTTTTTCTACGTCCTTTCTCTAAGGAAGTTATTCAGCTTATTCACCGTGAGTTGAAGTTCAAAACCAGATCTTTCGAGTCGATGAGCTGGTTAACATAGATAACAAGGGTTGCTAAAGAGAAGACCTTGCTTTCGAAAGGTAGGAAGGCATTCACTTCTGTGTTGATGTATGAGTTGTGGAAGGAAAGGAATGCAAGAATTTTCAAGGGGGAATCTAAAAGTCTAGTGCAGGTGGCTAGAAGTGTGAAGTTGCAGATATCACGAATTTATATTTCTTATTCCTGGTTTGATTTGGTTGCGTCCAGTTGTGTTTTTATTCCTGGTGTTGTTGCTTTGGTGTTCGCTTGGCTACGTCCAGCTTTCGTTTTATTTGAGTTGGTTTGTAATGTTCCGTAAGCTGAGTTTGTAATCGAACGTCAAGTGAAGTGAGTGAAATAAAACTGCTCATTTTCACCCAAAAAAATAAAAATAAAAAATAAAAATCAATCGTATTTTCTCTTTATTTTAATCGAATATTTTTTATTTTATTAGTAAGAAAATCATTTCTTCATATACTTTTAAAAAAATTTACATCATTTTTTTTTCAACTCGATATATCTAATTTATTTTTACAAATATGTATGATAAAAATTTATAAAGTAATTTTAATGAATGGTATTTATAATTATCATCACGAAAAATTTAAGATGAAACCGTATAAAATCATTAAAAAATTCTAAAAACAAAACCCTTAAAAAATCGAAAAAACTAACAGATTAATAAATGATTTTGGTTTTAAAATTCAAATCGATTAATTAATCGATTCGATTTTTGATTTGGGTTATAAAAAACTAACCGACAAGAAATCGAAGATATTAACCCGAACCGACCTGATTAACACCCTTATTTGATAATATTATAACTTTCATCTTGTAACTCTTATGCATCGTTCCATAGTTATTCTTTACAAAATGAGGCTTGACCATCATATTTATCAAGTTCCAATCCAAGACATCTGATCATCTCAATTGACTTGAACTCCCTGTTTTATACCTGTGCATCAAACCTGTCATGCTGTTTCTGCCCAACATCAAGCTTCAGTGCAGTGTTGTTTGTAATCATCAAAATTTCATGAGTTTCAACATTGACATATTGTACATTATATATCTTTTTATTCCATATATACCTTCGGCAACATATTGCATGCAGACCGTAATTATAGACTTCTCAACAGATATGACAAATATATTCAAAATAGCTGGCAAGCGTTCATCATTTAATGGAGCTTTCAATTGCATGCATTGAGAAAACCATACCACAACCATACGTAACCAATGACACTAAACCATAGTTGTCATTTCCAACAACCTAAAAGGAATCAAAAACCAAAGCATCCCCAAAAAAATGTGAACAACAACAGAAACAAAAACGAAAACGTATAAAATGTGATCAGAACACAACAATTTCCAGCTGGATTTCCCCCAAAATTGCCAAAAAAAAAAAAAAAAAAAAAAAAAAAAAAAAAAAAAAAAAAAAACAGAAACGCCACCACAAATGTTTCGGTCAAAAAAATTACAAATTAACACGCCGTTTACGTGGCAATATTCTAGGAGCTTTTTCAGCTCCGTTAGTTACCAAAAAAAATATATTTTTACATATTCTTCTCATCACTTTTATATAAACACACAATATATATCACGCTTTGTGCTTGTTAATTTTCCACCATATATATATATACTTTCTTTCACCTCACCTCCTCTCTCTTTTGCTCTCTCCCTTTCTGTCGCCGATTTGGTGATCACCATTTTGAGTGAGTAATAGTTTGATAGAGTCATAGAGAGATCATATCGATCGATATATCACTCGCTTTCGTCAATAAATGACAAAAGAGTTGATCGGTTGTTCCTCCTCTCCGTCGTCGTCGACTCACGTGTTTGTGATTTTCGGGCTTGCATTGCCGTTCGCGGCCTTGTCGGTCATCAACACCAGATCCTCCCCTTCGCCGGAGTTCAGTGTGGTGGGTGATCAGCTCGCTGGTGGACGCGCTGCTGGGTTCCTTTACGCTAACAAGTTCAGGAAAAAAGGTCTATCGAATCCCTGATCATATTATTATGATATGTTTCTATTTTTTTTTTTTTCCTGGATCGACTGATTTATTTTTCTTGTTTTCGCGTGATGTGTATTTGTTTCTAAGAAATTTGGTTGCTTTGAACAATGTAGGTAAGGTGGAGAAGGTGTTAGGGTTCTTTTGTGATGTGTTTGTTAACAAACTATTGTTTAACATATGTTCATTATTTATTATTGTGTTGATCAGAAGATATAACGATTGAGGTTTCAAATAACGTATTAAAGAAAACACAAAAGTGAAAATGAATGGGAAAAAAATCCAGTGGAAATTCCAAATAAAAAAATAAGATTTTGTAATAGAGAATTAGATCTGCCTAGTAACATATAAATAATATCAGCAGCTAGTAGTGGATTCCGTAAAAAAAAAAAAAAAGTGCCGGAAGGTTTTTTCTCTCCTTTTGTTTTCTTTTTTTCGCCGGAAGGGTTAAAAAAAGTGATTTACACTCCATAAATAAATCTGAATAACGGAAAAATTGTTTACTCAGATATGTCCCATTTGGATCCAAAAATAGGTGTAAAGCTAAAGAATTGTGAGAATCTTATATCCAAATCTCCGTTATATGTGGCATGTCGGAGAGACGTTACACATGATCGAAGACCATCTCGTTGATTTTTTCGCCACGGTTGAACTGTTCAGTTTAGCTAATATGATGTTAACCTATAACTGATTTCCAGATTAAGAAATAGTGCTGGTTTCATCCTTCGGTCACCCCTAACAAGTTCCAACTTCTTTGCTCTTTTTGAGATGGATATGACGCAATTACCTTATAAAGAAGATCTCCTTTCATGCACAAAAAGTAGATAACAGAAGCCATATCAGAGAAGGCGCAATGGTACTAATATTTATTAGTTGTGTGATTCGATTATCCATTTGTAGTAACGTTGTCGTTGTCATGAGCCGGAGTACGTTATGATTTGCTTCAGTGAAATCCAAAATATATTTGTGAGAGCATCAGACAGATCATATCATAGAAAGAGGATATAAGTTAACATCCCTTCCATGTGAACTGTGACCTTCAATGATGATTTCGGTAACCTTCATACTACAAGTGGTACAACCTGACGCAACGAAGAAGAGATTTTCTTGCCTTCTAGCTTTGATCAATCTCCACTTATACGCATTGCCAACAATAACAGGGAAAGATACTATAGTAGTTATACAAACTTGTGGCGGAGCGTTCCCTAAGCATACCTCTAACTTGATTTTCGCTTACACTGAATTTTCCTTGGTTTATTTATATCCTAGCTTCATGGAACATACCTGCTACTCTGTGTCGCGCCTTTAGGTATCGAATTGGTATGAACCTCTTATAAATAAACCACAGGTACATACATCCAAGTCTGAGAGGTTCGAATGTTCTGTATATGTGTATTTATATGTTCATGCTCTGCAAGTTCACTACTTGTATATCAATGTCTGTTCTGTTTTGTGCCAACCTTGATGACTTAATCGCCACAATTTGGATGAGTTTGAGTCGTCCTTTTGCGAAGTTTCTTCACATGACTAAGGTTTCATATGACTGTACAGTCATCCAAAATTAATACTCTCGAGATTAAGGCTACTATTTGTACGCCAATGGTTACGTATGAAAGTGTCACATCTGAAAATTTTCTTAGTTTTTATTGTGGCTTAGAATGCAAGCTTCTGTCGACATCTGGGTATCTAGTTCTTGGCACTATTCTTGTTGGTACTGTTCTTGTTGCACAGTTGGAGGAATTAAGGTTTCATATTTGATATGAAAGTGACATGATCCTTTGTTTTCTTTATATATCGAGATATTCGTGCCTTTGGGGGTGAATCATCATCTGCTTGAGTTTCTCCCTAGTACGCATTACTTCCCTCTTTTGTTCATATTTTGGCACCTTCAATCACTTATCAAACTCGATACAACTTTACCCCGCTTGATTGCATTTCATCATTCACGCGGTTTCACTTTGAACAAAGTTTTGGTATGTCAAATTAGCATATATTTCCTCTTTAAGTTTCCTGAACTCGAGTCGAAAGTTCTCAGCCTAGAGCACGGTATACCTTCTTTCCTAACCCAAACTTGAGTCGCAATATTGGTTGCAAATATAGCTGTTGCATCGTGTGGATGCCTAAGAGGACTTTGCTATTTCTGTTTTCAAGTCCATAGTTTCCTTACTATCTTGCTGAGTATTTGATTATGCTGTACAGTGACTGTACAGGGGTGAGCTACGATGGCTGCAATAAACTCGCTTGGCTGTGAAACCGTTGAGGTAATCTTCTAAACAAGACTAGCGAGCTCTTACAGATCACTGACAGTTTCAGTCGAGACATCATTTCCCTGGTGATATAAAATTAACTTGAAGTGATTGTTGTATATAGGTGATCGAAGAAAGCATCGTCCGCAGATCAACAGAGACTAGGAGAGAAGATTACAATGGTGACATCGAGCAAGCGATATCCTCCCCGTCTATTTCTTCAAAATGTACAGGAGGTTGGAAATGGGCATTCCTTCTATTGGGTTAGTTCCATTACCACCCGAACTCCTGATCATTGATTAGCAAATCAAATGTTTTTGTTATTAAACCAAGTTCTTTTCTTCTACGTTACCATCTTTGCAGCTAATCAAGCTCTAGCTACGTTGGCTTTCTTCGGTGTTGGAGTGAACCTAGTTTTGTTCCTTACTAGAGTTCTCGGCCAAGATAACGCGGAGGCTGCCAACAATGTCAGCAAGTGGACCGGCACAGTTTATCTGTTTTCTCTGATTGGAGCCTTCCTAAGCGATTCCTATTGGGGCCGTTACATCACGTGCACTGTCTTTCAAATCATCCTCGTTCTGGTAATAATATCGCACTCTTTCCTTTCAAATCGAGAACCGCATCTTTAAATCTGGTTCCTGTACCTTTCATGCTGTAACAGATATGTTATATCTTTCAGGGATTAATGCTACTGTCACTGACATCATGGCTTTTCTTGATCAAGCCGCAAGGATGCGGAGATGGGCACCTACAGTGCAACAAAAGCTCTACTAATAGTGAACTCTTCTTTTACTTCTCAATCTACATGGTCGCTTTCGGTTATGGAGGGCACCAACCTACCATAGCTACATTCGGGGCGGACCAATTCGATGAGTCTGACCCCAAACACAGAAACTCAAAGGCGGTGTTTTTCTGTTACTTTTACTTCGCTCTCAATGTTGGATCCTTGTTCTCGAATACGGTCTTGGTGTATTACGAGGACAATGGTTATTGGACCATCGGATTCCTTGCTGCGACAGGTGCTGCTTTCATAGGTCTGGTCTCATTTGTGATGGGGTCACCGGGGTACAGATACATCAAAGCGCATGGTAACCCGCTGCCTCGGGTGGCTCAGGTGTTTGTCGCCACATTCAGGAAACGGAAGGTTGCTCCTGCCAGTCCGGAATCTTTATATGAAGTGGAAGGATCAGAATCTGCCATCAAAGGAAGCAGGAAGATCATGCACAGCAATGAATTTGAGTAAGTCTTGTCTCCATATCTGTTTTAAGTACTTTAGGATGAGTACGCAGTATCCTACTCAATCTTCGCTTGATTTCTTCAGACATCCTGTTATAGATATTCCATATTCTCTCCATTTTACTAATTGTGGTTCTGATCTGTTAATGTTCACTAGCTTCAACCTAAAGAAATTAGATTGGATAAAACCAACGTACGTGGTAAGAACATTCCATCATAGAATCACTAGTGATATATTGAGTATTAAACTGAATAGCTACTCTGAAATCATGATCAAATTTGTCACAAATTACTTTGATTTTTAGGTTCTTAGACAAAGCAGCGACAGTGACTGATAAAGATATAAACATGGGGTATCCAAATCCATGGAAGCTCTGCACAGTAACACAAGTCGAAGAGGCCAAATGCGTCCTGAAACTTCTCCCGATCTGGCTTTGCACCATCATCTACTCCGTTATCTTCACACAAATGGCGTCCCTCTTCGTCGAGCAAGGGGACGTCATGGACACCATGATCGGAAACTTCCACCTACCTGCCGCAGGTATGACTGCCTTCGACATCTGCAGCGTTCTCGTCTGCACTGGAATATATCGCCAGATCCTCGTCCCCTTAGCAAGCAGGCTGAGTGGAAACCCCAAGGGTCTCACCGAGCTCCAACGTATGGGAGCTGGACTCGTGATCGGCCTCCTAGCGATGGTAGCAGCCGGAGTAACAGAGATTGAACGATTAAAAAAAGTCATCCCAAATGAAAGAAAGAGCTCGCTCAGCATCCTCTATCAGATCCCCCAGTACGTCCTTGTGGGCACGTCTGAAGTCTTCATGTACGTGGGACAACTTGAGTTCTTCAACGGGCAGGCTCCAGATGGGATCAAGAGCTTCGGAAGCTCGCTTTGTATGGCATCTATCTCGTTTGGGAACTATGTCAGCAGCTTGTTGGTTCACATGGTGATGAAATTCACGGCGAAAGGAGACAGTCCAGGATGGATTCCCGCTGACCTGAACACAGGCCATATGGACAGGTTCTACTTCCTCATTGCTGTGATCACTGCCGCGGATTTCGTAGTGTATGTGTTCTGTGCAAGGTGGTATAAGCCTATCAACTTTGGTGATCATAGAGAGGATTGCAAGGAAGTTGAGATGATCATGGAAGGGGAAGCATGATTTGTTGGAGAGTGTTTGCATTATGGGAGAAAGTTTCGTTGGAATGAACTGTGTGTTCCATGTGCAGTGTGTATATAACCTAATAAAGGTTAGCTATGTCATGTTGACCTGTTTCTGCTTAGCTATCTAGGTTAAGTCATTTCTTTTTGCTCCTTGTTTGTTTTAACAGAAATAAGCTTGCACTATGCTTAGCGCTGCTTTATTAGATTGTATTGAGTTTACAAAGAAAATATAATGGGGCATACTATAACAGTGATCCATCTAATTCTAACAACTAGATCCAGTAAAAATAAAACAATCAGAAACTTCAAAACATAGCACCCCGATAACAAATCGCCCGCTGCTTTGGGAATAGGACATCACACAGAGCAAGAATTTTCAGGTGTTAGCCTTAGTTATACTGTTGTAGTAACCATTGGGAACTCAATCAGTACTTCCGAAGCTCTAATAAACCTTCGGGGTTCTAAGTCAATGTCAATAGGCTATGAGACCTTCGGGGTTCTAAGTCAATGCCAATAGGCTATGAGAGGTATGACCTATGATGCACTTGTATTTTTTTTTTCCGTCTTAATTGATGTAGATAAATTATTCTGCACATATATTTAGGTGGTATTGAGTGTTGAGCAGTTGGGCCTATTAATATATCACATTAAACTAAATAGACGCTAATAGTATGCCACCCTCTAAAAACCAGCAAAACAAAGACAATCAACCATGTTGAGATTGATGTCAGAAACAACAACACCAGAACGATTAACAAAAGCTATCAGATGAGAAAACAATCTCAAATCTCAAAGATAGATTATGAACGTCTCAAAACAACACAAACTGATGTCTCCCTTTTCTGCAGGAGTCGATTATATAACCTAAAAAACACATCTTGCTTTTTTCCCCTTTTTTTAAATTTCAAACAAAAGATTTTGGATAAAAACTGCACCACGTCATGAAGTCAATTCTCATGTAGCGACATAAAAATTAGAAAATAATCTTCTTTGAGAACCTTGTAATGTGATGAGCGAAACTTGAAGTGACAACGTTGAGAAATAGACTGAAAAGAAATTGAAATGCGTCCATTAAGACAACGGTGGTGAGTATATTATTCTGTTCGATGAATACTGCAGGCAGCATTGTATCAGACACTAGAAGAAACCTCCTAAAACTTCTTAATTGAATGGTATAGCTGAAAGGATGAACAAAACTTTGATAGAGAGAGCGAGATGTTTGATTGCAGATGCTTCCAAAATTATTTTGGGGTGAGGCATTGAATATTGTGGTTCATGTTCTAGATGGTGATGTGCCAGATAAAGTTTGGTATGGCAATGATGTTTCCTATAACCATTTGAGAGTGTTTGGTTGCAAGAAGTTCGTTCATGTTCTGAAGGATGAAAGGTCCAAGTTAGATGCCAAGACTCGTGAATCCATCTTTCTTGGATATGGTTATGGTGAGTTTGGCTATAGGCTTTACAATCCAGTTGAAAAGAAGATCATCAGAAATAGAGATGTGGTGTTCATGGAGAACCAGACAATAGTAGATATTCAGAGGGCAGAGAAGACAGTATCCCAAGATTCTGATGACAGTATTGAGATTGAAGTGATCCCGACTATCAATTTACAAAGACAGATTCAGGATGAGGTCTTTGATGAGGCTCTAGATCATCTTTGGAGTGATGCTCAACTTGAGTTTGAGGAACCAGAGGGATCAGGCACAATACCAGCAGCAGGGTACAGATGGGTTTGATGTTCAGCGAGAGGATGTTGCTGATGTTCAGTAGCAAGCACCGGCAGTTCCACCCTCTACTGGTATGGGACAATCCACCGGAGTTCGTACGCCATCCACTAGATATTCCTCTGATGAGTATGTGTTGCTGACAAATTCAGGTGAGCCTAAATGTTTTCAAGAAGTTATTGCTGATGAAAACAGAGCTAAGTGGATGGATGCAATACAAGACGTGATGAATTTCTTGCATGAAAATCACACTTATGAGTTGGTGGCTTTATCGAGAGGTAAGAAAGCTTTCAAGAATCACTGGATTTATCGATTGAAGCATGATGAGAATACTTCACAACCGCGATACAAAGCTAGATTAATTGCCAAGGGTTTCAATCAGAAAAGGGAGATTGATTATGATAAGATCTTCTCACCAGTTGTGAAAATATCTTCAATCAAAGTTGTTCTGGGTTTAACAGCTAGATTGATCTCGAGGTCGAGTAGATCAATGTGAAGACAACTTTCTTTCATGGTAATTTGGAGGAAAAGATATACATGGAGTAACCAAAGGACTTCAAGGTCAAAGGCAAGGAGAACTTTGTTTGCAGATTGAAAAAGAGCTTGTACTCATTGAAACAAGCACCGAGATAGTGATACTGATTGAAAGTTTAAATATTTTATGGGGGAGCATGACTACCAGAAGACTACTTTAGATCACTGTGTGTTCGTGCAGATATTTTCAGATGATGATTTCATTATTTTATTCCTTCATGTTTTTGACATGTTGATAGTTAGCAAGAATGCTTCCGAAATCCAAAGGTTGAAGCAACAATTGAGCAAGTTTTTCTCGATGAACTATTTTGGGTTAGCTAAGCAGATTATAGGTATGATAATCAGTAGACACAGAGAAGGCAAAAGGCTATGTTTGTCTGAGGAGAAATACATTGAGAAGGTACTTAAGAGGTTCAAGATGGATCAGGCCAAAGTTATGAGGACTCCTCTTGCTTCACGCTTTAAGCTTAGTAAGAAACAATGTCCGTCAATTCAGAAAGAGAGAAAAGAGATGAAAAAAGTTCCTTATGCTTCTGCAGTGGGTAGTTTGATGTATGCAATGATTTGAATGAGGCCAGACATAGCTTGTGCAGCTGGAGTTGTCACCAGATATATTTCCAATCTTGGTAGAGAGTACTGGAATGCACTAAAATGGGTTATGAGATATCTCCGCGGCACTTCTAGTTTGAAACTTTCATTTAGGAGTGATGATCCGTTTCTGCTTGGTTACACAGATTCAGATATGACAGGGGATGTTGATGGTAGAAAGTCTACATCAGGGTATTTGATCAGTTTTGCAGGGGGAGCTATTGCTTGACAGTCTAGACTATAGAGATGTGTTGTTTTGTCAACCACAGAGGCAGAGTTCATTACAGCGACAGAGGCGTGCAAAGAGTTGCTATGGATGAAGGGTTTTACACGGGAACTTGGTCTTAGTTAGGATCGATATACTTTGCTATGTGACAGTATCGATATATAGCAAAGAGTGCATAGCACCTTACGAAAAATTCTACTTTTTATTCAAGGTCTAAGCACATTGATGTGAGGTATCACTGGATATAGAACACACTGGAGGCAAAAGAGGTATCGCTCGAGAAGGTTCACACCAACGACACTGGTACAGACATGTTATGTAAGGCTCTTTTGAAAGAGAAGTTCGAAATCTATCGGCATCTTGCCAGCATGGTGATTTTCACTTGATGTATTGTTACTAGGATCTCCTCTTTAGGTTGGAGGGAGAGCTTTGTTGAATTGGTCCAATCCAACACTTGGTCTTGTGATCCATTTTTTTGAATTTCCCTTGCTCTTATCTATTTATGAAAGAAAGAGGGCAACAGACGGAAAAGACAGCGACAAAGAAACAAGAAAAACAGTGAGAAGTGAGAAGAAGGCTACTATGCGCAGCTGAGGAAAACCAGCCGCATCGAGGGCCATCCTTGGTCGGATCAAGCTGATTTTTGGTGAGCGTGTGCATACATCCTGTTCTTCTTATTCAACGATTAGATCGTCGATTAGAGTTATGTACTATAGTCAATCTTTTTCCAAACAACAATGACAGTTTTTGGTTATTTCTATCCTTATTCTCTTGGTGGTGGTGTTCTTTCTTGTTGATCTTCACTATGTACATGTGAATCCCATCATTGTGGGATTATAGGTGTTATCGCCTCATTTGTGGTGATATCTAGGTTGTGTACCTAGTGAAACTTGGTTTTGTACCAAAACCGTGATAATGAATCCTTAGATTTTTGGAGATTTTTCACATTAAAAATACTGTGTTAAGCTCGTCTGTGATTTTTTGGATTGCATATTTTCCTTTGGTTAGTTGGAATATTTCCTCCCAGGTTTAATCAAATTGGGAAAGTTATTATTTTTCCCTAACAATATCTGCATGGGGCTGTCTGAAGTAGGGTCGAATAAAGGAGCTGGTTGAATTCTGATTTTGGAATAGATTGACGATATTACATCCTAAGGATTGGCTGTTGAAGGTCGCAAATATCTATCTTGATGTGTCTATAGTTGACGATGAAAATCTGTTTTGTAGATCCATTTGTTGCTGGCAAAAATATTAAACTGTTTGAATACATATAACACTTGGTCTTTTGTCTTTAACAAATAAACCCAAAGCTTTCTTGAATGATCATCAATGAAGGTGACAAAATAAACTGCACCACCAAGTGTTGCTGGTCGAATCGAACCACAAACTTCTGTATGTACCAACACTAATAGACCTGATTTTTTGGAAGGAGAGTGACTTTTGAAAGATAATTTATGTTATTTTCAGCCAAATAATGTGCATATTTCTTAAGTTTCGCACTCTTTACTCCAGAGAAAAAATTCTTCTTGGCCAACACACTCATACCTTTTTTTGCTTATATGACTAAGCCTTTTACGCCATAACTCTGTTGTATTTCCTTTTTCTATAACACTGCATTTGTCCCCAGAAACATTTCCTTGAAGCAAATACAAGGAAGACTCCTTGTTCCCTCTAACCACAACTAAGGAACCTTAACTGAGTTTCCAAGAGCCATTTACAAAAAATACTCTAATAACCCTCATCATCGAGCTCCCCAGTCAAAATCAAATTCAGACGGATATCTGGTATATGTCTGACGTCCTTGATAACTAGTTTTGATCCATTGCTAGTCTTCAAGTACACATTTGTAAGTAGATCCTTGATAACTGTCGAATGAAACCGCAAACAACCTTATGCTCTTGGATCCATTCGTCATCATGTTTATCATCCGGCTTTTCATCACCAAAGACTGGTAAGTGCCATCGCTTAACATAAAGTAGATCCTCCATTTTCCTTTCCAAGCATAGTAGTTTCTTCCATTTAAACTAACCATCCGTTGGGTACCAATTTCCATCATTTAAGAAAATCACGGATATTCTGATACCACTCGTTGGGGAAAGACAATAACTTTCCCGATTTGCTTAAATTTACGAGGAAATGTTCCAACCAACCAAAGGACAATATGCAATCTGACAAATCACAGACGAGCTTAAAACAACACTTTTAACGTGGAAAACCTCCCAAAAATTAGGGAGTAAAAATCACAGGACCGATCTCGCAATCCATCCAAACACTTCACTATCACGGTTTTGGTACAAAACTAAATTCCACTAGGTACATAATCTAGATATCACCACAAATAAGATGATAACATCTCTAATCCCACAATGGCGGGATTCACATGTTCATAGTGAAGATCAATAAGGGAGAACACCACCACCAAGAGAATAAGGATAGAAAAAATCAAAAACTATCGTTGTTCGTAACAGGATTGATGACTGTACGGAACTCCGACCGACGATCTAACCATTCAATACGAAGAACAGGATGTCGTGTACATGTTTATCAAAAACCAGCTTGATCCGACCATGGATGACCCTCGATCCGGCTGGTTTTCCTCAGTTGCGCAGAGCAGCCTCCTAAAACAACACTTTTAACGTGGAAAACCTCCCAAAAATTAGGGAGTAAAAATCACAGGACCGATCTCGCAATCCATCCAAACACTTCACTATCACGGTTTTGGTACAAAACTAAATTCCACTAGGTACATAATCTAGATATCACCACAAATAAGATGATAACATCTCTAATCCCACAATGGCGGGATTCACATGTTCATAGTGAAGATCAATAAGGGAGAACACCACCACCAAGAGAATAAGGATAGAAAAAATCAAAAACTATCGTTGTTCGGAACAGGATTGATGACTGTACGGAACTCCGACCGACGATCTAACCATTCAATACGAAGAACAGGATGTCGTGTACATGTTTATCAAAAACCAGCTTGATCCGACCATGGATGACCCTCGATCCGGCTGGTTTTCCTCAGTTGCGCAGAGCAGCCTCCTTCTCACTTCTCACTTCTCCGTGTTTTGCTCTGCCTTGTTCTCCTGCTGCCCCCTTTCTTTCATAAATAGATAAGAGGAAGAAAAATTCATAAAAATAGACCACAAGATCAAGTTTTGGGTTGGACCAATTCAACATATACGAATAGGGGACTCCTATGTTCACAAACACATTCGCTTCACCCTAGAAGACGTTCTTGTTGACTCCTTTGTCAACAGCAATAACACCTAAAGAATCCCACATCGCCTATCAGATAATGTCTGAAATGTTGATGGGCAAACAAATGTCACCAACATGATTAATAAATCTCACAAACACAACTTGCACAAGCAGTAATCATGCCTTCTTTTTAAAATGGTGTTACAACTTCGAACACATAAAAACAAGCTCACGGCTCTCTTCTCTAATCTGTACAAGGAAAGTGCGGTTTCTTCAATTTTCTCTTTAAAAGCTAAGCTAGATATTCCACTTCCCACATTCCTAATCATCTACTATGACTATGAAAATGGAAGGACTATGACAGTGCATGCAGTATAAATATTGCCTTTCCAAGAACTCACAAAGATAAGAAGATACTAGTCATACATCCGAAGCACACCAGGAAATAAGAAGCCTAAGAACAAACACCAAGACCTAATGACTTGCAAATGACAGCAGGAAGCTCAGCAGGGTTCCTTGCTTCCCTCCTGTATAGTCATCCATTCCTTTCCTGCCAAAGGAAATACATAAACAGCAATGATTGGCCATTGGTGTTCTACCGTTTACCAACCTTTATATACCATGACCACCAATCCTCCCATGTAGCCTGGCATTGATTCTCATCTTCAAAACATCTTGGAAATGCTTCAAACCATCTTTTCTCAACTTTCCTTTCCCCTTGTTTCAAATTTCTACTTTATCCTATAGTGAAAAAAAAGTTGCAACAAATAATCAAATTAATAGGCCTGACGTATTAATCTGATGGAGACTTAGTGATGATAAACAAAAAGGAGGGTAATCTAGCCTTATGCATTTTGTTCGTCCAAAAGTTCAAACCATAAATATCCGTATAAATGAGCAATTAACATAATCTAAGCCAATGATTCAGTTTCTACAATCGATTTCGTTCATCTGGTAGCTACAAGAATAGCCACAAACCCTGATAGAACACCTAAATCCTAATAATCGTCCACGGTTTGCAATTAATACAGGCAAAAACCAAAGAAACTTCATTATAAACCTTCCTTATATCAGGATTAGAACTGAATCCATCAGTATTCCTTTTTCAAGGTAGATTTATCATTCTCAAACAGAATCAACCTCTAAGTTCCTCAACTCATCACATTATATATCCAGTATCAAGGAATCGTTCATGATGAGAGGAAAATATTATACTGTCGTACGCCACACATTCAAAGGTAATTCCTTAATAAAAATTTACTATCAGCAATGAAAGGGCAATTATGAAGCAAAATATTTACCTATTGGTATCCAAGAGGATGAAGAATCTCATGATCCTTTTTTTTTTCCTCCACACCATAAGTCTAATGCCTTAATTACCTAAAAGAAATTTTAACAATCCTGGTAGATTTGGAGATTTAAACTTCATATTTAATCTCTCAACCATTTCAGGGTATATTCCTAGTGATGTCCGCGAATCTTATGAACTCTCTCTTTTTTCAACTTTATTTCCCCCTTCTTTTGACCTCCTTCACTATCCTATATCCATAAACGGAAAAAAGAGGTTTAACAAATACTTATAAGAAATAGTCTCAACGGATTTGATCCAATAAAGACAAGTAATTATAATAAAAAGGAGGCATAGTGGATAGTTATAAGGTCTGATACATTTGGATTCCCTTAGTTCAAACCAAATGTGTTAACAATTGGATAAGTAACATAATGTATGTCAATGACTCTGTTTCTACCATTCATTTCATTCTGAGGATTCTACAAGAGTCGCTACAACTCCTGATTGAACACCAGATAGTCGTAATAAACATCTAGCACAGCTACAAATCCTAATTCAACACCAGATAATCGTAATAGTCATCTTGCACATACTGCAACTAATATAAGGTTAAAAAAAAAAAAAGATGAATACCTCACTTATCAGCATTTGAAACTTAATATTACAGCATCCGTGTTTCAACCTAAATTTTATCATTCTAAAAGCAAAAAATAAAAATAAAAATCAACCATTAAGTTCCTCAACTCGTCAAGTTATTCAGTGTCAAAGATTTTTGTTTAATGCATGATTAAGGAGAGAAAAAATGTACACAATCATACCTCACATATGCAGAGGTTGTTTCCCATCGGACAATCGAAGTGTGATTAATGAGGAAAAGTATCCATCCATTGATGTCAGAGATCTCTGAGCTCCTAATTTCTTTCTCCAACATAACTGTGACTCCACTTCATTACCTAAAAGAGACTTTTACAACCCATGAAGATATGCAAATTTAAACCTCATATTGAATCTCATCCATTTCAGGGTAGATTCATCAAACTCAAGCAAAATCCGCATTGATTCGCGGTGAAGAAAATTTATGTCCTAGACAAGGCAACTTTTCTGTTCAACAAGGTCTATAAATACTGTCTCTTATCGAGGATCAACTGCATAGAGCAACGGTTCCCTCTAAACTCAACCTACAGCTTCATGCCCATTCCTCTATGGAAAATTCATTCAACCAGCATAGCTTCCCAAGCCAATCCCTCAATGGTGATGCTAGCATTACCAATACAAATGGTTGCTTCTTTCCACTCTTGAGCAATACTCTAAGCGCAAACCCTCATAACCACAGCATGTCCCTTGGTGCTGATGATGGTTTTCTAAGCCAAACCAATCTCCTGCATTTCAACCCAAATGCAAGAGAAATATATTACTGTAGAAACGCATCCTTTGATGCTGATGGTGGTGTTGTTGACCTTACCAATGGCATCGACTTCAACCAAAATGCAAGATATAGCACCTCTCACCGGGTTCAAACCATGATCAGCCAGCTTGCTTTGCATTCAGCAGCAGCCGAGTCCAGAGCATTGACCCTCCTGGCGCATCGGGTTGCCTTCCCTAGGGTGTCTGGCTACAATGTTGTTCCATCTCAGGCGACTATAGTCAATATCAATTTGCAAAACAATCATCAACCGGTTATCCTCAATGTCAACATCGGAAACAGAACTGGTACTGCGATTTTAGATTGCGCACCTGGTTTTATTCCTTCTCATATCAACAATCATCTTACAAGAATCTCCCAGCCACAGTCACTTTCATCCGGTGCTGTTGCAACAGCTAGAAGCAATGGTGTCGGCATTGCACATCCAACTCATCAACAGCCATTGGCTACATTCAGAGAAGCCAATAAGATCGGGACAATGCCTTATCAGGGCTGTTCTTCACATGCAAGGCAAAGCAATCAACCCCAAAAGATCACTAGTCCACAAAGCGGTATGCATAGCCTCATGAAGCAAAGGTAACAATTTTCTTTAAATGGTAAGTTATAGAGTTTCATGCTTTATACCAAGTAATGATCGTTTTTTTTTTTTTTTTTTTTTTTTTTTTTTTTTTTTTTTGCATGCTGTCAGCATTGCATATCCAAGTCATAACCAGACGTTTGCTGCACTGAATAAGGACAGTAACAGCGGCACAACTCGCGATGAAGGCAGTTCTTCACATGCAAGGCAAAGTACTAATCTCCAGAAGGATACTATCCCACAAAGTATGCATAGCCTCATGAAGCAAAGTTATCAACATTCTTCAAATGGCGACCCATCGAGTCATTGCTTTAGAGAAAGAAATGTTCAAAATCTTAACGCTGTGAGCATGGCACATTCAACTCATCACCAGCCGTTTGCTAAACTCAGAGAAGACGATAACATCGGAGCAATCGTTGATCAAGGCAGTTCTGCCCATGCAAGGCAAAACACTAATCTCCAGAAGATCACCTTTCCACAAGTCGGTGTGCATACTCTCACGAAGCATAAGTATTCTCTGAATGGTGAGTCATCGAGTCACTGCTTCAGACAAAGTAATGACCAAAATCCTCTTGCTGTCATGCCCTTGAACATGATTGCTAAACAAGAAAGCACCGATGTAGATGACCCTATACCCTTTGAGTACTTCCAAGGATCACAGGTTAACCGAGTTATGGAACTCAAAGGGTCCGGATCTACAAGTAATCATGCAAATGGTGTCCCAACGCCTAAGCTTCATACTAATCTCAACAACAACCGGAACAACCAAGCCCAGCAGAATCCGGACCATGCTATCCGGCATAAAAGCCATCCTTATGTCAAGTATGGCCCATATACATGTCCAAGATGCGAAAGAAAGTTCGAGACCTCACAGAGCTTTGCAGCACACACAGCAACTCATTACATGGAAGAAGAGCTTGAAGAAAAGAAAAGGAGAAGAGAGCTCAAGTGCAAGAAGAGAGATCTCCGCATAGTTGAGTCAGATGAGGGAGTCACAGTGGCCCATAGATCACTCGTCAACGAGATTCATACTAGTGACGATGAGTAAGCCGAAAAAAGCACTCATACAACAATCAAGATTAAGAATAATGACTTCAACTTCTGTTATTTATTGTATTAGTCAGATACTGGAATAAATAAAATAAAAAGCAGATTAACTTCTGGAACATTTTTTCCCCCAATACGGCCTAAGATGGCAACAAAAAGGAGGAGCTGGATCCTCTGCCATCGAAGATCCAAGAGCACTTGTGCTGTTTAGATTTGTCTTTTATTTTATTTTTATTTTTTTGCATTTTAGAAAATCAAAACAAAATTTAAAACCCTATTAAAAAATATTAACCCTAAAATAATAGAATCTAAAAAACCTAACAAAAATAACCCTATAAAAATTTATATTTATAAAAAATTTAATAAAAAATCCTTAAATTACTAAACAAATCTGAACCGCTGGATCGAAAATCTAAGTGCTGTTGGACTCCCAACTGCAAGGTATCCCATTCCCAAAAAGTTTGCATTTAGGTCATATTGGAAAGTGCTGTTCTATGTTCTTTTCTTCTTTTTGGTGTTGAAACTTACTGATTGAAGATGTTTTCCAATTCTGGTAGTGTTGATAAGTGGCATAACAACTCCTATAGCTCAAGCGGATTGATCATCTGTTACATCACAATCCATACATATAAGCGGTAACATTGGGTCATATAGATAATGTTATAGAATATTTAGTGTATCTCTTGTAAGTATATGTGTATATTCATGTTACCATATGTGGCCCTGTACAAGCACTATATATTGAGGATTATAATCAAACCCAATGGAAAGGGAGTTCATACCATCTTACATGGTACCAGAGTGATCTAGCATGACCAACGTAACACCCACAGTGGCTCCTTCTCCTGCTTCCTCTCAACACCCCTGTCTTCGCTGTCTCCAACATAGAGTGTTGACTTGTGCCTCGAATTGATTGAGGTAGATGTTTGCGGTGTTTCTTCTCCTGCCAAGATTTTGCCATGGGCTCCATACAATTATTACTACATGTGGGCATATGGTGTAGGTGGAAGACTTTTTGTAAGTTGTCTTCATTCTTTTTGCCTATATAACACGAGTTATGCCAAGTGTTCGTAGCGTCGGAGGACAGAGCATTGTCAGAGAAGCTCTTTACTACATTGGAGAGAAAGCACATACACTTAGAAGAGATTTGTTAAGGTGTAGATTAGTTCATCACTTCTCTTTGTTGATTCGGTGTTACGCTTGACGTCTTTTGTACCTTCTAGTTGGATTAGTGAATTTTTTAGTCGTCGGTGACCGTTTGTGATTTTTTCCTACAAGAATTTACACGTAAATCTTTCTCTTTTATTTGTACTATTTAAATTTCGTTATTGGTGTTATACTGTTTAATATTCTATTTAACCGGTCAGACAAGTAATGACAATTTACTAGTGAAGGTAAAATCAACGGATCTTTGGTCATACAAAGCTTGGTAACCTTCAATCCTTGTTTTCTACGCCGGGTTAGCCCACGTTGGCTTAAGAACAAACGTTGTTGAGCTTGGGATTTAATTAGGTCCATTGGATTTTTACCACGGGATCTAATTAGGTCAATTGTTAAGCTTGGGATTTAACTTACCACGGGTAAAAAAAGAATTATGGCACTAATGAAATTTGACATAAAGAAATTTGATATCTTTAATAGTTTTGTGTTTTGGAGAGTTAAAGTCGTTGTCTTATTAACCCATGAAAAAATCGAAGAGGTTCTGAAAAAGGTTGATAAGTTACAAGCATAAATGAAAGCGAAAGATAAGACAAAGATGGATAAGAAGGCAGCATAAATTTACAGTTAGGTTTGTCCGATGACATTCTTTAGAATGTCCTAGAGGAGAAAGTTGCCGAGGGTCTTTGGGATAAGCTGTCCAGCTTGTACATTAGCAAATTTGTTGTTTCTCGCTTGTATATGAGTTAGCGTCTTCATTCGGTCAAAATTAAGGAGTCGGCTATCTTATTGAAAAAGCACTTAACTTAGTTTCAGATTATCCTTGTTGATCTGAAAAATGTTGAAGTCACAATCAACGACGAAGAAGCGGCGATGACTCTTTCGTGCTCTCTACCGTGTAGCTTTGAAGCCTTTTGTTTAGCTCAATTCACACCGAGTTTTCACATTTTTTTGTATCATTTCGATGTTTTTACATTCACAATTGTATTGATTTTGTTGCTATTTTCTATACTTGCGAGCTTTCATAACTCGGTGTGATTTGTAGGAAGAGATAAACAATAGAACGATCGAAAGACGTTGAAAACGGAGCGGGATCAAGTAGGGACAAAGCAAGACGAAACAGGCGAAACGTTTGGTTCAGGGTGACACTCAAAGTGCCCCTTGTTTTACAACAAGAAAAACAACAACAAAAATTGAAAAAAGGAAAAAAAGAAATAGAGAATTTTTTTTTTTTTTTTTTTTTTAAAACCCATGCCTTGAGCATAGTAATATAATGATTTTATGTTTTGATGATTGTTAAAGTAGTATATGTAGTTTGAGTATCATTTCTAAGTCCTTGCTAACACCATTTTATTACTTTCCTATGATATGACTCTTTCATGTGTAAATAGCGCTTTAGTGATGACTTGAACCATAAATAAAAATTTATAAAAAAGAGAACAAAAATCTATGTTTCTCCTTTTATGTCATCTATTCAAATACCCACCGATTATAGGGAGGTATGGTGTCATTTGAAGGAAAAAAACATTTTTGTTTATAAAACACTCTTCTTCCATGATTTTCCTTATGCTATTTTTGTTTACTTGAGAATGCTCTATACCTACTCATCAATATAAAAAAAGATAGAAAAATTGCCAAAGCAATTTAGAACAAGAAAATAACTTCAAAAATATCATGTCCCTTATCTCGATAATCAAAATTACCATTTTTTGATAAAAGAGGTGGTGTTATATTCAATAAGATGAGCTTGAAAAGAAAAATAAAAGATACATATCCAGTAGGAAATTTAAACCTCCTTTGATACTTAATTGGCTTTGGAAACGATCCATGTCGGACGCATTTCCGATAGTAACGAAGTAACAGGATGGATTACATAAATTTTCAAATTGAATTTTGAAAATATTTTATATTGCTACATCTCGGTATTCTATTAGGTGTGAAGGACCATGAGGGGCGATGATTTGAGGGATAATTCATGTGGTATGAATAGGGATGATGAGCGGTTTTGTGATGAATGTTCCTTTGACATATGCTTAGTGTAATTGATTTCTGGCTTTTTTATTACATTAACGCTGGAGCTGTGAAATTTTCATATTTCATTTGTTTTTCAGTTTTCAAGTTCAGTCTTTGTTTTGTTTTTAGATTTTCTTAGGGACAAGAAAAGGTTTAGCTTAGGGGAATTTGATGTGTGTATAAACACACGTATTTTATTTATGTTAAGCCTATTATTTTGTCGTATTTGAGTTCTTTATTTCATGTTTTTAGTTTACTTAATGATTTTGGACGTGGACACTGTTGTTTGCATGTTTTCATTGTAGATTTGACTGAGAAAAATAACTTTTGACAATTTGAGAAAAATGGACAAAAATGCTTGAAGATGGTCGTGATGAAGTGTAATTATTAGGCGATCGCACATGTTGATTTCGATGATTTCTGATGACATTCACATGCAGTGGATGATGGTGTTAATGTTCAAAGACGTGTGGAGTTGTTTTAACACTAAACCGATGCTTTTGAGGCTCATTTTAACGAGGATGATCCATAAAAATTAAACGATGCATAGATGATAATTTGAGGCCATTTTGAGGGTGTAAATGATGTCATTTGAAGTGTTTTATGATGATATAAGGGCTACAGAAGATATATCATCGATCAGGACAGATTTCGAAGCAAAAAAAATGATGTTTTTGGTGATTTTCTAGGCTGTAATGACCTAAACCCCCTGTAATGACCGTTATAGTCATAAAACTTGAAGATTTGAGTAGCCAAGCTGTGTAACGATAGTTACAGGTTCCCTATAATAGTCATTATGCAGATAAAATGTCCAGATTTAGTTTGTTTGTTTCAAATTTTGAATTGTTTTAGGACTTTTTTATATAAATATCTGTGTATGATCTTCATATTTAGGGAGATTAGGGTCGTTTTTCAGGGCATTTCGGCCACCTTTGTCCTCTCAAAAATCCCTAGTTTAGATTATCATTTTCTACATTTCGGAGATAGGATTTTGATGTAATGCTTTGAATTTCATCTTTTCATCATCAGACCTTCATTCTTCTATACTATATTGTCCTTCTTTCTCTGTTTATTTACTGTTATGGTTGTGATGATGCGTGTAATGATGATGCATGTGATGATTATTTATATAATGAGTGAGTAATTATACAATAGAGATAGATTAATGAAATTCTAACTAATATGGATCATGAGATAAGTTAGATCACCAAAACCAGTTTTCTATGTTAAGATTAATACATGAAATCTAACCGTAATCCATTAGATGTTATCAAATCATATAGCTTGATCACCTATTGATGACATAACCTACCTATTAATCGCGTTAAGTGATTAAATTGATTGTAAATAATAATTTATGATTTAAATTCATTGTCATGACATGATTGATTGCATGTGAACATGATAATTTAACCTCATTGGTATTAATATTCATGTTTGGTTTACTCTCTTACTTTGATTTAATTTATTTATTTATAGCATATACGAACTCATCGGTATGTTAAAGATAAATAGATTAGGTTAATTATACAAGCTTATTGGTAATTAACACTCAAGCAAATGCAATACTTTATGCCCAAAGATATTATAGCCAAAACTCTCTAAATAATGAATCCATATGATATTCATCCATGATTGATCCTAAAATATTAGAATGTAGTTAATTGAATTCCCTATATTTTTTATCACATAGGAAAACTTCTCAATCCGTTTCTTTCATAAGTTTAGACTATTTTAGATTAATTTCAGTCATTTAATTAGTTTCATTAGTAAAAAAAAAAAAGACCTACCTTATCTTAGTTTTCATATTTATAATAGTTCATTTTAGTGATAAAAAAAAGAATAAACAATATTGCTACCATCCATGTGGATTCGACCCTTATTTCCAGTGTCTTTATCTCCTTTATGAGTCTAATGTGGTGGTCTTCTCAAGTATTTATTGACTTCAAATGCACAAAAAGCACTTGAAAACTGATGTTCCAAAGATGTATTATAGGTAGGGAAAAACTACCTGTGCCAAGAATGGAAGCAGGAGCTGATCACATTCTCTGAGTTCTTGGATAGAATTCTTTCTCCGGAGTGTGCTGTAGGTCCAACATATCTTGCACAGCATCCTCTTTTTCATCAGGCATGCAATTGTTCACCTTTGGCATTGACTTGATGGTCTTATTTCAGTAATAAAATGACGTAGCATGTGGTTCTGTATGCTTTCTTCGAACAGTCCGTATGCTAACGCTGTTCTATGTTTGTGATTACAGATAAAAGATCTCCGGAAGGATATTTTGATTCCTGACTACTGCTGTGCCGGTGGTGGGGAGTTGAGATCTCTAAATGCTTGGTTTGGTCCAGCTGGGACTGCGACGCCATTGCACCATGATCCTCATCACAATATCCTTGCTCAGGTATCAAGCGTTTTCCCTTCGAGAGCTGCTTGTCTACAGATGAATGCATGCCTGACAACCAAATTATGAAGTTATGGGAGAATTTTCTGGAGAAAGGGTTAAGAAAAATGAATGAGGTGAATTAAAAAGTTGCGAAGTTAGAGGATAGGAGAGAAACTATAGAAAGTATGAAATATCAGGGCTTAGTAGAGTTGAGTATGCGTTTTGAATAAGTGGTTGTATCAGTTTTGTCTTTCAAGTGCAATATGGTTATGGCAATGTTGCTTCATCGTAACTTTTTGTGCTTCTATCAGGTTGTTGGTAAGAAGTATGTTCGTTTCTATCCCGCTTCTTTGTCTGAAGAGCTTTATCCACAGGAAGAAACAATGGTACACAACTCAAGCCAAGTGAGTGATCGGATAAGTGACTACAAATATACATTCCGCTTTCTTGCTGCATAATTTCGTCTTTATTTTCTTCGTGTTGAGGGTATACCTTTGTTCTAAGGTTGATCTTGATAACATACACGAAGAGGCATTTCCAAAAGTGAAAGACATGGAATTTTTGGACTGCATATTGGATGAAGGCGAAATTATTTACATTCCGCCTAAATGGTGGCACTATGTGCGTTCTCTTACTCCAAGCTTCTCCGTCAGCTTTTGGTGGAATACTTCTGACCATTCAACTGTACAATGATAAGTACTTTTGTAGCTTTCATATTTGCGTTCGGGTTAGCATTGTAGGGGCTAGGAACCGCTGGTGAAGATGGTCATCTGTAATACATTGTATTCTCACATTGCCCGGTTGCGGATATCTTGCTAATCAGTGACAGAATTATATGCTTTTGTGTGTGTGTGTTGAGAACTGGGAGGCGTAAAACTCTGTTAAGTGAAACTATTGCTGAAATACAACCATGTTAAGTGAAACTCAGTTCGTAGTGTGCCTTCTGTATTTCTTTTGGTTGCTGACTATCCATTGAATTATTTTCTGGAAAGTTTGGACTGGTAACGCTTTATAGTAAAACTGTAATAACAAAATGCATATCCAGGGCAAAATGTTTGAAATTTCCCTGGATAGTATGCCCCGGTCATATGAATCCCCTAGTATGTCCATTGACCACTCAAGCACTTCTCCTTGGTTCGATGTCCAAGCTACTGAAGCGGCCACAAAATCGGCCTACTGAATAGCTTATCCCTCATACAATTCTGAGATGTACGCTAACCAACACTTGATTCACACCATTGAGAAACAAAACAGAAGAAATTTAGTGAAATCGTCTATTGTACATTTTGTTTTACTTGCAAAGAACCCTGCATCTCAAAACTTTATCCTGAACATAGAAGCCGGGCATCACCATCACCTTGACCCTGCTTGGGCTTTGACGCTTCTCTTTACCCGCAAACACATCTTCCATGTACTGGCCATCAAACAACCTATTCTCTTTGACTCTTTGGATCATCAACGGCGGATAGAATGAGAAAGCGAGCAAATGCAGCAGCCAAATGCACTTCGCTGCTACAAAGAAGGACTGCAGCAGTTGCTCAGGCCATTTCTTGGTCCAGTTCAAAGCCGCGATTATGCAGCTCATCTTCTGATCGCAGAACTTGCTGAATTCTTCGCTGTAGTATTTGGTACCTTTCTTAAGTACTTGGGTCCAACTTAGGTTCCTTAGAGCAACGAAAGATGAAAATTGAGCCTGGCGGTCTAGTTTAGGGTCAAGCAGCTTCGCCGACCCATTTCTCTGGAAAACACAGTTCTCAAAGTCTTGGTATAGTTGTTGGTTGATGATGGCTTCCATGTGGTATAGAACGGCTTTCGAGTATTTTGCATTCGGTGAGAACTTATGGGGGTGGAGAAGTAGGTTTATGCTTTCGACCACACAGACATCTTCTTTTTCGATTTGGGCTATGAGTGCTTTGCTGAAATGCTTCAGTGACAGTCTAGATTCTGATATAACTTGCAAGAACCCTTCTACCATCCCTTGTTCGCTGACCGGCATCATAGAATCATCCCCATCTCTGCTTCCCTTATTCTGTATCGCACACTTTGGGATAGTAGTTCGTGGCCTTTCTGGTTGAAGCGCTTCCCTCAGAGCTCTTTTGAGTTCTTCGCAGTAATCCTCCAAGCTATCCAGCTTCTGGTTTAAATCTTCAAATGAGGTTTTCATTTGCACGACTTCTTTTAAGGCCGCATCTTTCTTCTGAACTGCTTCTATCAGTTCTTTCTTCAGCATTTCAGTGGAAGTAATTCCCATGTTTTTTAGCACTTGAGAGACTTCCTCTGCATCTGTCTGGGCCGGCGAGTTCTCACTCTTATCCTTTTTCTTCAGTCGAGATAGCCATGAAAAGATTGTTCCCTGGTTCTTGCTAGGCCGGGAATTGTTGACCACACGAGAATCTATATAAAAAAAAAATAGCTCATGTTTCATGTTTGCAAGAAAAGTTTGATACCTCGTAACTTTTGGAGAGTTAGTTCACTTACAGATACTGGTAGATTTGGTGTCTCCCAGGCTGTTCCTTCTCCGTCTTGGGTTCAGGACATCGGTTGTAGGCGAACTCTGAAGTGCAGTTATTTGGTTATTATAGGAGGCTAGGGCCGACTTAGCCTCTTCTTTCCATGAGAAGTGGGGTTCTGAATTGATCGAACGAGGAGTCAATGCCTTCCTTGAAGATGCATTCCCTCCCTTGTAATCAACCTTGAGAGCTGATTCTTGGCCGCTATCTCCTAGCCCATAGTCTTCCCAGTCTGGTAATGTTTGGGTTTCTAGTTGAAGTTGCTGGTATCTTGGCAGAGGTTCATCCTCATAAGTCTGACATAGAGGCATGAGTCAGCTGAAGTGCATTGTGGGAACACTTCATTTCAGAACATACGTCAATCCATCAAGTTATATTGATTTGGAAAGGGAAAGAGACTATAGCTTAATGTTTCCATATGCCTTTATAACTTTTATAGTTGTATTGATTTTAAGTGGCCAAGCCACATTTTTTTTTTTTTTTAAATTAAGATCAAAATTTCATTAAAATAAATTAAATCCCGCCGATGATAGGAACATAACCAATAAACTTATAAATCGATGAACATGAAAAAAAAAAATTCTAATCCAACTTCATAAACCTACAAACTATATAAAATCTGTTATTAACATCGCTCAAAGTCCTACCAGTGTTGAGTTAGATAATTGAGGTGGATGATTGATGATGGAGACCGTGGATATAAGATTAATTAATCAAACTACATCACCACTCAACCACTTCTTTACCAGCTCCATAATAATTTCTTTTACGTTATTTAACATATCTTTCCCACTCCTATCCGTGTGAAACAGCAATGACAACATCCCCTCGATGCTCTCAATCCTGTTATTTCACATTATCCTACCTGTTCGTGTCAATTATCTCCTTCTCCGCTCTATTCTGCCAGCGAAAGAGACATAGTCGCTTCTATGGTCACAACATATAGTCGGTTTGTAAATTCTTTATTAAATATCGGTAAAACATGTCAATTACTGCGGTTATTGGTTCTGCAAACATATTAGCATTACCCACATTCAAAATAGTAGTTTACTTGCTTTTTTTCAAAGTTACCCATATGCAGAATGCAACGATTGGTTCTTCGAGCAAATTGAATTAGTTCCGGTCTGTATCAGTATCTGTTTTCCATGAATTCCGATCTTCCCCATAAACCCAAATGATATATGCAATAAATACCCAAACAATCAATGAAGCTAGGAACAAAGAAGATTACAATTGACAGCAATCTGAGAGAACTTACAGGAGTGAAAACAGGATAACTCTGAGCAGAATACACAGTATTCGGCCGACCGCCACCAACAGGAGATGAAGACATCAATCTCACCGGATTCCCTGCCGCAGCTGCCGCGGCATGGAGTGCCCTGAGCTCAACTCCCTTGGCAATGGCTGCCTGTATATCCTCACCATTATAATCCACCTTTGCCATTTCAAACAGTGCCTTTGCTTTGTTGTTGTTATTGTTGATGTTGTTGTCTTCCACTCCTTTCAGCTCATGGTGTGATGATAAGGGAAAATTTTTGAGCAAGAAAGTGAAGTGTCTTGTTTGGTGGTTTTGGTAGGGAGGGTGAAAAAAAGTGTCAAAAAGGAGACGAGAAATATAGCAGCATGTGAATGAGAGAGAGAGAACAGAGATGTTATGTTGGATGTAGTTTTGCCTCTTGCTGTATTTGTGGGGGGAAGAGAGGAGCTAAAGTGACCACCATGTGTCCTACAATGGAGAACTAGTGTTTTTTTTTTTTTTTTTGGTTGATATGTGTGAAATTACACATTTTACGTTCTTAAAAACTCACCAAGTACAGCCGTGCTTTTCAGTCAATTAGCATATTTCGTCGTTTTAATTTCAAATAAGTTATAAGTGTGTTTTAAATTTTTTGAAATCATCGAGCAACTTTAGAAAACAGTTACGAAAAACATCACTATTAGAAATGCTTCAAACTCTTCATATCTGTAATGAAAACATAAAATATAATAATATCGACGTTCTAAATAATAAAAAAATTAAAATGATAGAAACAAATAAGCAACTTTGATTAAGAAAAGGACGTGCGTTTACATATTCATTTGCAAAATAGTTTCAATGCCTTGTAACTGTGTTTTGTAATCTTCCTCTATATACACCTTTTACTCCAAGGATAGTCACTATTACAAGGAATTTTTTATAGAAATTATAAAAGTAATGATTATTAGTGAGTAGCTTGATAGGATGAAGAAGTCACTTGACGAATAATCTATTACAAGATTTTCTGGACCATATCGAGCACCATGTAAAACAAAAAATATGTGCTCGTGTTCAACAGTGCAGGAGCCGATATTTGTTGCACACAATTATCTTTATGAGTTTATGAGCTATGAAATCCAATAATGGATCAAATTAAATACAACTAGGATATTTTCCGGCTATGGTAGCTTAGTTATTCTAATATGTCTCATGCATAATATGAACGAGGAGAGAAACAAAGTGGGAACATCAATGCCCCTATATGATTTGTTTGGTTAGTTTTTTTGTGAAATGATACCCCACCAAGAGAAGCTTGGAAATGGAAATTTGAGCTGTTTGGTTTGACGATTATGTTATGATTTTGTTGGGTTCTTTCTTTTTTTGCTTTGGCTGCTTTGTTTCGGTAAAGGGTTGGTTCGAATTTGATTATCAAAACATGGAAAGGCAAGTTTGATGGATCAACCACCCCACTAAAAGAAGGATGGCTTTTGCTACTCAGCGTTTTTGTCCGGAAGTCTTCTTTTTCTTCTTTTCCTCTCTTGTGTGTAGGGCGAGGGACAAACCGAAACCAAAATTCAGCTCAATATCATATATATCTGAATTGTATTGAGTATGTAATGGATTGTTTAAACATATAAATTACTTTCTTTTCTTTTTTTCATCGTAGTTCATATGGATAATCATCATTCAACTCATTCGCAAGATTGTGCGGAATTTAAATCTCTCAAGATAAAGACTATTTCATTCATAAGATTTGAACTTCGAAACTAAGAATCTGGGGTTATATATAAATTTTCATATTATTCTTGAGTAGAAAAAAGAATCATGTGTAAATAATGAATCGATCAATTTTTTTGGATTGAGATATGAATCGAGCTCATCGTTACATGCAGAATGGTGCTTGCATATGTTTGTCACTCGGGACTGATTCATGGTGATGTAGTGTGGATTAATGTCATATGTACAACCTATTAAGTTGAGTGATTGTTTTTGTGAGATTTATATTTTAGTTTTGCAAGTTTGAATCAGCAGAGGAAAGTGGGGCAGAAATGAAAAGATGAGTGATGTAGAAAGGCACAATGCCTTCCTGTATATCGTCTGCTTTTGATTGTCATCACCTTTAAATGAAGATTCCAGTGTAAAAGTACATGGTTCATAGACACAGATAAAGTACATTGTTGGTTAATCGGAGTTTTTTTAAAAATTAAATTAAAATAAAAAATTCTCTCAAGTTCCCCATCTAATTGATTATAATGAATCAATCAAAACGCCACGAGCATGTCTCATATTTCTAAGGTGACACGCCCAAAACAGGCATTTTCTTCTTCCTTTTTTTTCTTTTGGTTGGGTTTTGTCCTTGTAAATCTTTCCCCAAAATCAGGCCCTCTAACTATTAAAATCTGATTTTAAGTCAAGTCAAACTCACAAGAGATATAAACCCTCCCGACGTCTATTTTCTCAATCACATAACTTAGTTATTTTGTTACGGATCCGTCGCAACCTAGTCCTATTGACAATGGTTTGACCTTTTTCGTAGCAAAAAAAATGTCCAAAATTAATTAATTTTTTTATTTCTATTACGACGAAATTCCCTGGAAAAAAATAATTTTATTTTTTATATTAACCAATTATTTTTTAATTATTTTAAGAAAAAGAAGAATTATATTTTTTAATTTTTTGCTACGAATTTCATCACAAAGTATTGGTTTTTTTAAAAAAACATGGTATTTTCGACAAAAATCCATCGTTATTTTTCATTATTTAAAAGAAATTATTGAAAAATTAAAAAAAACCAACCGAAAACATGAAACTGTTTATTAGATCACAACTTTTTGCGTTTCAAATCAGAATTAATCGTCGAATACAAATAAAAATACATAAATCCAAATACAAGCGATCAATGACCGGGTAGATTATAATGATGTTGCTTCGGAGGACATGAATCATCGTCCAGACGAGGTGAAAATCGTGGCTGATCGCTCCCAGCCTCGGCCTGGCATACTGAAGCGGGATCTGCGCCCTTCTGCCTTATCAAAAAAGCAATCGACGCCTACATCCTCCGCATCTATTGTCTTTCAAATTACATGTGAGGAATCTTTCGAATCCTACAGAGTCTTTCTAGAAGAGCATATAACCGTTTGGAAAACAATCTATCGTATTCACAAGAAGATGCAACCCTTTCATTAGCGACTTGATGTCGTTGCTATTACCGGGAGGGCACATCCTTCAACAGCTTATAGATTCCATCCATCACTTTATGAGGGAGGTTATATTCACATTTCAGAGGAAAAAGTCTTGAACCAACGGTTAACAGAGACATTTTATATCCATGTACACGGGAGACTAAGAGGCATTCGACATGTCAAAATAATGCTTTGATTCCGGAGGGGGACCCTCGTCATGTTCATGTTCATTTGCATCCTCGGTCTTTTCATAATATTCTTGAGGAAAAGCATTAATCAACATATTCTTGTAATTTTTATGAGCCTGAATAGCATTAGACGGTCCAACAACATCTACTTGAGATTCTGCCCCCCATGTTTTGTCGTGATAGACCTAAACATAATAATCTTTTCAGAAACTTCTAATAAATAGGTGATATTTCAAATCATCTACTTTTTGGAATTTATCGTTCTGATACTTCGAACAAGGACATCTCAATCGTCCAAGGAAACGACCCTCGTCATGTTGAAGAGCATTCTTGACAAACTCTTCTATCCCTTCAACAAACCGGGGATGCAAATATGGTCTATCCAACTGTTCATATACCCAAAATCAATACAACTTCATATCGATCATATTTCTACATTGAAACAAATAATACATGTTCAATCATATTAGTTAAATAATGTATGTATGCTCCCTTATGATAAAAAAAAATATTTATTCCCTTATATTAGTTAAATAACGAGATAATAAAACAAGATTAACATTCCATAAGCCTAACGTTAATAAAGAGATTATCACAAAGCACCACCTCAAGTAACTATCCTAATATATTTACTCTAAAACTGATTAATTATCCTAATAAGCTTAACATCAACATAAGGCAAATCGTAATACAAAAAACCAAGTAGACTTATTGAATCCCAATAATCAAAACTTTTTGAAAATTTCATGTGACAACAAAAAGTCATTTATCGTCTCTTCGATAATTCTTTATTGCATATGTTTATAAAAACAGGCAACGCTACACCTGGCTTGATGCAACATGATGCCAATGTTGTTACTAACATATTCGTATGCTCTCACATACATACCCTGCACACACTATCAGAACAAAATACACATATATATTGCACAGCCTGACTAATACACACACCTACACTCACTTGGGTCACACACACAAGCATACCACAGCCACGCCATCACCATGAACACACATATATAACACATTTAGAATCCTTAATGCACACACATAGGCCGGTCATTAAGCCTAGAACACCCAAACATGAGACTAGCCTTAAACACTTAATATACACAAATATCACATACCTATGCATCATGACCTCAACACATCCTCAATGTACACGCCTACACATGCCCTGCACAACACTAACACAAACACATACTTGCATATATATAGTACTAATGGTTTTGCAACCACTATACAACAAATTGCATATATAGTCCTGTGTCTTGATTGCAACTACTATACAAATTGCATATATTACGCAATGAGAAAGGATTTAGCAGTCTCAAAATTTTTAGGGCATGCCAAAGAGGAACCATTACATATTGTACATATTATGCAAAAGAGGTGGCTGAGAGGTGGTGGGAGTGTTCGTGTGTGTTTGTGAAATAGTGGAGAGGATGAGGGGAAAGCTGGTCAGGGTTAATAAAAAGGGTTACGACCGATCAGTAGTAGATTTGTAGTCAGAGGGTATTTCAGTCGCTGTTTTGTAACCAATAACCTACTTAAGTCGCAGATCTATGACTAACTCATATTTCGGTTACAACTATTATTAGCGACCAATTGTCGTTGCTCAATCGGTTTCTAAAGCCATTTTTTTTTATAATTAGGTCAAACATAGTTGCGACGGATTTCGTCGCGACTATTTTAAAAAAAATCAACTTTGCTACGGATCCGTCGTAGAGACATATAATTTGCTACAAAATCGGTCGCACAAACATCTATATTGCTACGGATTCGTAGCGAAAACATCATTCATTTTTAAAAAACATTTATATATTTTAAACCAAACTTGAATTGAAGATATCTATCGCATTTAACATCATCAACGTAACATGATATTCTCAACACACAGATATTTTTAAATTTTTTTAGTTTTGATTTATTTTATGTGGTATAAGTAATTAATCATATATCAAACTCTAATGTTAACAAAATATAGTTTCTAATGGAAAAAATTTTAATATTAGCAAATTATTTTATTTGATGTAGCAAACTTAAACGTATTATCATATATGGAGAAAATATTTACACCATAAACAAAAAAACAATGTATTCGGAAGAAGGCATTAGCGACGGAATCTGTCGCAAAATTGACATTACTTGCGACGGTTCCATCGCAGAAACATCTACTTTGTTACCGATCCGTGTCTAGACTTTAAACCGTAAAAAAATAAACCTAACCTAACCTTTTAACGAGTTTATAAGATATTCATTGCGTTTAATATCATCAACGTAACAAGATATCCCCAAAAAATACTTTTCCTTTCATTTTTTTTAGTTTTGATTTACTTTATGTGTTATAAGTAATTACAAATATATCAAACTCTAATGTTAACAAAATATAGTTTCTAATGGAAAAAGAATTTAATATTAGCAAATTATTTTATTTTGATGTAACAAACTTAAACGTATCATCGTATATAGAAAAAATGTTTGGACCATAAAAAAAAAGTATTCGAAGTATGTAATTTGCGACGGAATCTATCGCAGAGACATCAACTTTGCTACGGATCCGTCTCCAGACTTAGACTTGTAAAAAATTAAACCTAATCTAAACCCTAAACCCTAGAAGTTAAACTTTGAATGAGTATAAAAAATATCCGTTGTGTTTAATATCATCAACGTAATAAGATATTCTCAACATATATATTTTTTTTAATTTTTTTTTTGTTTTGTTACATTGTACGTTTTATAACTAATCGGTAATATATCAAACCCTAATGTTAACAAAATATAGCTTTGCATGTAATACATAAAATTTTAATATTACAAATTGCTTTATTTTGATGTAACACTATATGTTAAAAAATTTTGAATTTTTAAATTTTTAAATTGATAATTTGTAGTTTCCTAATTTGAAAAAATTTGAGACGGATCCGTTGCTAAACTATAAAATAAAAATACATACTTTTCTAAGTGTTGGAAACCTATCTAGTTGAGACGAATCCGTATATATTATATTAGTTTGCTACGGATCCATCGTGAAAGTTGTACATGTTTGCGACGGACGTTAACTTTTCTATCGTAATCATTTCGGTTTTTTCTTCGAAAATCATTTTTGTGACGGATATTTTTCATTGTAAAATCTTTTCGTCGTTAAAATGCTATTTTTTATAGTGGATGCAGGGAGAGAACCTCATCAAGCGTGAAAACTTCACAATCAAAAACAGCAAGAAGACAACCGATGGGGGTGTTGTACGGATGAATTTTACACTCCTCTGGAGTTTTATCAATATTTGATTCATTTGATATTTGAATTCTAGCTAGAGTACTTATAACTAGTATATAAAACTTTACTATCCTCTTTGCATTAGTAAATGAGTCATGCATTTCATTTACAATACTTTATAAATCAATAATTTTTTGAACTTCATGTTCGAGTTGACCAGTACGAGGATTATTAGAGGACAATAGTGATGATTTTCATGTGAGTTTATCGCAAATATTCAATGAAATATGAACTCCTTCTTTCTTCTTTTCTTCCCCTAATTATAGTAATTCACTTTCATTAAACTGACAATATTAAAATTATGCAATAAAAACACCTATCGAGTCTATGGCTCGAGGTATCGTATTATAGAGGGAGAATCAAAACCAACATAAATCCTTACGTTATGTTGGAGACCCACTTTGTTTGTTGTGCTGGTGCGATTAGAACATAAATCGGACATCAAGAAACTCTTAAACGTAAAATATTTGGTTTTTTTTTTTTATCAAATATGAGTTGTAATGGAGAATGCTTGTGGTAGGCTGCCGGCTTAACACTAATCAATGTTGCAGGATAAAGTTTGGCATGTCCCAAAGCTGAAGTCTATAACTTGCTTTTCAAAAGTAATGGTCTCGCAATTAAGTGAGTCTTTTAATTAGAGATTTCGCTAATCTATTTTGGCTATGAACATGAGGTATAAAGTGCTCAATAATCATAGCAACTAACATGTATTATTCATTAAATACTTTTAATGTATTTCTCCAATATTATCTAGACGAATTGCCTTTACTGGATGATATGAAAAATATGCTCATAATTTTATAATTTGAACTAATAGCCTCGCAAAAGCTATGTTTTGCTTAGAAAGAAAAATGTGTTCTTTTCTAAAAATATTGAAGTCTCGACATTAATTTTTATGGGGGATGGTCTTATAATTTATTTTCCTAATGAACAAGCAACACTTAATAATTCACAATTTGGTAGAATCCTTTGATTCTTTAGTGGATGTCCGTTTGAATTTTTAATAATTTGACACATAATTTTAATTCCTAGATAGGCTAGTTGTTCATGCCAAATCATTAAAACATTATTATTGCCATGATACTATGAAAGTAATATAAAGATACTCTTGTGTTCCTTGTTTTCACATGATATTCAGTTAATCATACATCTTTAAAACTCAATAAATTTCTTTTATATTTTTTAGGAATACAAAGCATCTTTTATAAGGAATTTAGTAACATTAGAAGTAGTAATTTTGCTATTCCAGGTCCCTCGATTAAATATGAGATTCTAGCTATTATTCCAATATTAATTTTTATCAATATTAAATGAGAGAAATATGTTTTATTTAAAAGAATAATATGAGTTGTGGTATAATCCGTTATGCATGTATCTTGTTCTCCCATTAGTAATTATCTGAAATTTTTTTAAATACACACAGCAATATCAAACATTTATTGAATTTGAAATAAAATACATGATTTTATTCCATTAAGTAAGATATAAAAACTTAAAATACATATGCATGCATAAAAATAAAAGCTACACATAACTCATATCATCTTCATCTAGAAGATGCATATTTGACTTTATAAAATTCTATACATCTAAGTGTTTATTGTATCTTCTAGCACTTTAACTTCTATCATTGGTTGTTCCTGGATAACATTATCAGGAACTACTGCTTTTTGAGTAGCTGGATTTATCTCCACCTGTTTACCCTTTTCCAAGGACTGTTGGTATACCACCAAGTTCTTTGGTGTTCAACAAGTTCTAGGCCAAGGACCTTTATCACCGCACCTATAACATGGATCTTTATGACGTTTTTGTTGATTTTACATCTCAGAATTAATCCATATATTTTTTCTATTTTTCTTCTATTTTATGTGGATTTGAGTTATTACGGGATGGGAGGTAGTTATCATTATTGTTACTTGGCCCAAGTCCTGTCCTTGACCATGACCAAAGCCACGATTACGGCCTCGGCCTCGACATCATCCTCGTCTTCGAAACAGTTAACATTTTCTTCAGGATATGTTATAATTGCTTCAAGCATAGAGGCAGATCTAATGGGATGAACTCTATGAATCTGTAACAATAGTTCATTATGTTGTTCCAGCAACAAGTATTCGTGATAGGATATCAAGTCACAAAATTTGTAAATCTCATCGTCTAGTATTTTACTTGTAAGATCATATTCGATGCGTGAAAGGTGGTATAAACATATCTATATCTGTTATTTTATCCCGTATAATTCTTTTGAAGTAATTCTAAATAGCTCAGAATTATATTACGGAACACTTTTGAAATCACGAAAATCTTAGATTCTACCACTCGTTTTAGATATGTAGTATTACTACGATCTTGTGTTGGTCATATCTTTTTTCTAAAAAAAAAAAATTAATCCTTAAAATTAGATGTTCTTTTTCCTATAAGACAAGTGTTGTAATTATTTAGCAAGCAACCCTAGCTTTATTGGTCCTTGGGCTTCGTGTAATAAGTGCATTTTATTCCATCTTTTAGCTTTCATCTCAAAATCAATTGAAAATTAGTTAGGGGAGTAACTCATGATCTATAAATGTGATTATATTAATTTTTCAAAATTTCAATGTGAGTAGAGTTTTCTCAATACGTCTCCTCACACGAATGTCTGTTTTAGACTTGAAGAGCGGACATATTTTAGATGATGCGTAGCAATCCATTGGGACTAATGAGCTCAGGTATCATATTTTAATCTTTGATATTTCATTTTAAAATTAATTGATATATGAAGGGAGTAGTCCAGATCTATGTTGTGATTATGTTAATTTTCCAAACTTTAATATAGCTGGAGTATCTACAACACATTTTGAGTTTGGTTTATGACCCAATATATTTAATCGGGCCTTATTTCTTGGCCCATAAAAATCCAAGACAATAAGAAAGAACGCTGCTGAAAAACGAAGGAAGCAATTTAGATATGGCAAAGAACAAACTTTGCCATTGATACTACTACACGAAGAGCTAAAATAATATGCAATGGCTTCAAGCTTTTGCTACTGTTGGAAAAACACGAGATAATTCCCAAGTTAAAGGTAAAAATGAACCAAAATTTCGTAGATCAATAGAGTCGTTTCAATGAATGTACAGCAACAACCTTACATAGTAGAAGTAGCCAATCGCCCAGGTAACTGGTAACATTCTACAGATAAGTCATTAACTAAATGTTATCATTTATAAGCATATTTCAAAAAGGAGCGCACGAGCAGAGAACTAACGATTCCAAAAAGCAGGCTAAAAGTTGTGATACATGATAAGGAGATGAACACAAAATCTTAAGCTATGACCTGATCATGCTACGTCTATCAAGTCAAGTGTATCTGATAAACTTATCTGTGTACTACAAACCGGAAGTTTTTGACAATGGAAAGCAACATTGCCAAACTAGAAACCAGTTTCACCGAGCCCATTTCTTTCGTTCATCTGCATGCTCTGGTACTCCAGCGTTTCTTGCACTTTTCTTACCTCCACCAGCAGAGGGCTGCTTTGGCCGTGATGCTGCTGCTGTTGGTTTAGTCGTTGTGGACTTTCCAGTAACAGGATTCAATCTCACTGATCTTTGTGGTATTTGATTTTGTTGAAAAGTCCTTGGTGAGGAACCTAAATCTATAGCGCGGTCAGATGATTGTCTTTTACGATACGAAATTCCTGTAGCAACGCTGGTCTCACTGGAGGCTACTTGGGAAGTGACCGATTCCTCTAATTCAACTGTAGATACCTTCTTACGTTTCCCTGAGGAAGCTGAATTTATCACACGAGTAAAAGTCTCTTCCGTGACAGTGGATTCATCGGAGGAAGGCACTGCAGTGACAAGTTCCTTTATATCGGCACTGGATGGTTCCCTGCGTTTTCCTGGAGAACAATCTGAATCAGAAGAGGAGCTAGTAGTACTGTCCATGCTGAAAAGGAGATTATCAATCATCTTTGGAAGTCGTTCAATTTCGAGATTTGAGCCAGAGAAAGAAGGCCTTTTAAGCAGGGTTAGCTGCATCACCTGTATGTTCATAGATCACAGCTCAATTCCTGGAGTAAATGATCGCCATAACAACTTTTTATCAACTGTAGCACGATATAAACGTGATAACATTCGGATAAAAACATATTAAAAAATGAAACGAAAAATTGCTACAATAATTCCAGCAATTGAAAACTAACTAGCACAAGACTAAAGCATTACCCATGAAACAATAAGATGCATATAACAGCCCTGCCATTCGGCATCAGTAAGATTTAAGGGCACATATAAGCAAGAGCCACAGATTGTAGGATGAGATCATCATGTATGGATGACATCAGAATAATAAGTTTATCCACCAAACCAGAAAGCCGGCAAAACATTGGGAGAGAAGCCTTACCTTTTGCCCCAGGACTGCAATATCCTTCTGCTGTTTTGAAATTATCATGTTCTTTCGAAGGATGATATCTTCCAGCTCTTCAATCCTCTGCTTTTAAAAAATAATAAAAATTAAAACTTCAAAGCCTAAATGCATCAAGATCCAAGGGAAAAACAAGAGAGAAGTAGAAACTTGCTGATCTTAGTTAACACATTTTACCTTTGAAGCAATTTTTTCTTTTGAGACGATGTAGGCAGAAAGCTCCTTTATAGCAGCATCTTTTTCTTCAGCTTCCCTTTTTGCATTGTAAACATCTTGTTCTATCGCCAGGTTATTCAGCTGAATGAACCAAAGAACACCCATATTAGTACCTTCCTTACAGAATGCTTTTGCTAAAAAGTAGAAGAGTACTGCGGAAATATCGCAAAAAAGTCCAACAGTCCTTTACGTCTACTGCAGAAGCTGAACTTGATGTAGCCCAGTCTGACAAGTCGGATAGACGTCGTTCCTCCTGTTCTGCTACATTTGTCTGCGGTGTATCACACTTATCAACTCTAAAATTTGACTTAGCCTGGCAATAATTACATAAGGGAAACAATTAAAAGAAAAAATGGAAAAATAAAAGCATGAAACAAGGCTTTAGAGTTTCAACAAAATTATGTCAATGGCTTATCCCTACGGCCATGAAACTTGTTAACTAATTTTTATCACCTCAAAAACAGCAGATATCTCACCAGTGAGCCATTCGGTTGAACTCGGTGTTGCTCGGAAAGCCAACAATCATTACAGCCAAAGTGGTAGTAGTTGCTTTTTACAGATTCTTTTGCGGAGGAGAGATCAACAATATTGGAAGTCGAATCCGTTCTTGTCTCAACTTGGTCTTTCCCCTTGTTCACCAGCTCATTTAGATTATCAAGCTTCTGTTGCATGCGGGACAGCATCTCATCCTGCAAATCAAAATAACCTTAGTGCGATACCAATAGCATTGACCATTCTTTCAGACGTAAAGAACGTTTGGTGCTAAAACTGAATCAAATTTGGCAATTATCATCAAATTGATAGAGTAGGTTGCTCATTGCTCGAAGCAAATGATCAGGCACCACAACAAAATCAAAAGAGCTTCTTACAAACGTGATTAATGTATTAGGTGCAACTACGCACTCTCGACATAGGCTATTCACTTGACTACACATGTCGTGGTTTTTCCTATTAAACCTTTGGGGTTCCATCTCAAAATCAATTGATAAAAAAAAAAATAGCACAGAATCAATATATGTGATTGTATTGATTTTTCAAACTCCAATGTGGATAAATTTTCCTTCGCACGAAAGCCTTCTTTGGGCTTTAAGCATGTGAACATATTTTGGGCATAGTTATTAAATCCATACTGACCCGGCCGGTTCAACCGATTGAACCTTGACTCGATGACTTGGTCGGGTCAATCCGATAACAGAACTGAACATGCAATCGACCCGCGTTGACTTGGTAAAAACCGGTCAAACCAAGGCAAATACCCGAGCGGTTGAACCAGATCAACATAAGGGAAAAAATTACTCAAAAAATACACAAGAAACCTAAATAAATATACATATAATTTATATGAGTTATATTTTTACTTATATAAGACTTATAAATATATATATTTTGATCAAAAATAATATATTATTATTATTATTATTATTATTATTAAAATAATATCAAAATGTTTGAACCTCCCATTCAACCAGTTGAATCAATGACCTATTAACCTGGGCCTCAGCCAGGTGGATTTCCGGTTATGATAATTACGATTTGGGTGGCGCGGAGCATTGCGTCGTTGGGCCTAATGGACTTCGATATCATATTTAACTTCTATGGTTCCATCTTAAAATCAATTCATAATGAAAGGAATAGCCCAGGATCTATATATATATAATTGTATTGATTTTTCAAATTCCAATATGTATAGTATTCTCAAAACCTACGGTTGAAACGAGTTGAACTATAAGTTATTCAATTGCGTCCAGAGCTATGTTCTGATCCATTGGAGGCACATAAGAATCACAGCTTCAATCAACAGAAAATAAGGTTGAGTAACGATCTATTTGCAAAGCAACAAGGCTTTATAAACTCTTCATCTTGATTTCTCACCCATTTTGCATCTAGTTTTGCTACATTACAACCACTGTACCTGAGTTCTGACCCCTTACGTTTTTAGTATAAGTTAGAGAGACATAAGAACTGCAACAAACATCAACAGACACATTCATTATCTATTCAAAGTTTCTCAAGACTTCATATATTCACGAAGTTGGTCACAACCGTCCAGTAAAAATTCACCTTGCTTTCATGCAATGTAGGTACACAAGCATCACAAATACTGTCTCATAAGATACATGATTAACTCTAACAAAAAAAAATAAAAATACATGATTAACTCTTTACCATTAGAGTTGATGCAACATTAAGATCATGAGTTTGAATCTTACCTCCCTCATTTGTTTACAAGGTCACATGAGGAGGAGTCTTAAGATACATAATTAGGTCTCATGCTCAATTCAGACTTTTGAAAAAATTGGTTTTCTCAACAACATCAATTGACATTAAATAGTCGAAAATTCACGTGGTACTAAACAAATAAACCTTCACAACACAACCCGACACACACCCAAAACCCTCACAATCCACTCTCAAAACACTAACCCTATCTCGAATCGTTTCCCTCAATCGCCAAACCTCCCGATCCCTCCTCCCATCCTTCCCCGCTGCAACCGCAACGACCGCCACAACCAACACCCTCTGCATCGGACTGAACAGGTCCCACGCCACTGCCTCCTCCGGCCCCAGCCCTCCTGAGATCCTCCTCGCCGTCGTCGCTTCTTCCGCACCCACCAATCTCCCCTGTAACGACAGCCACGCCAACTGCTGCTGTGCCATCGGATTGAGCTGAACCGGCCGGTTCTGTTCGAGGGAATGGGTGATGAGCCGGTAATTGGACCGGAGAGGAGGGGAGGGACGGAGACGTCGGAGATTGAGGAGGGTTTGTGGGCCCCATGGTGGAGGCGGGTCCGGTTTAGTGGGTGCCATGTGAAGTGAACCGGGTTTTGTTGTGGTTTGGTTTTGGGAAAGTGAGGATTTGGGAGGGAAGTTTTTGAAGTGGGGAGAATCGATGGAAGTGAAGTGGTGAAGTGGTGAAGTGGTGAAGTGATGAATGATGATGACGTTGGCTTTGGCTTTAGGTTTTCTTTTTGGGCTAGTGAAGCGGGAGGAGAAGGAAACGGTCGCAAGAAGTCGCACGAGTATTTCGCGTCTTGGAGTACACCAGGTGTGTGACATGTGGTTTAGACAATTGCGGTTGTATAGGGACTTTTTTTTTTCTTGAGGTGAATTTCATATAATTCCTTTAGTTTTCACAAAATATATATTATCTTCTTAATTTTAAAGATGGACAAATAAGTGTATTAGTTTTTCAAAAATAGACAAACAATCTTCTTTCTCCCATGACATATAACCCGCTTAGTTTTAAAAATGAACAAATTGGTGCATTAGGTTTTTAGCATTGGACAAAGAACCCTCCTAATATGACATATATACTCAATATATATTTTTACTTCTCTCCTTTAACAAAAAAACAAATAAAAACCTAAAATTATTAAAAGATAAATTTAACAAGTCATAGTTTTACGAATAGTTCTTTAAATTTAAAAAAAACAAAAAACAAAAATGCTATACATTGAATTTAAAGTTACATACTAAAAAAATTATTTCACGATTAATTTTAAGGATCCAAAAACAAATTCTCTATCTTTTTTCTAAAAAATCGAAATGTTCATCAAGTATACTTGCAAACATCAATACTTAAAAAAATTTCAAGAATAATTAAGATAATTCCTAAAAAAATTCCGTATAGTATTTAAAATTTTCCTAAAACAATAGGATCATTATAATGAAGTGGGGCATATTAAAAATTTAATTTAATTTCTCTTTGAAAAAGTATTTTCTAAAATATTTTGAAAAATTATTGACATGTTATATTATTGGAGAATTTTATAAATAACAAATAAATATTAAGGACATACATAGTCGGAGTTCTTTGTCCAATTTTGAAAACCGAGTACATTAATTTATCCACTTTTAAAACTAAGGAGGGATATGTGTCATGGAGGTTATTTGTCTACTTTTGAAAAATTAGTACACTAATTTGTCCACTTTTAAAACTAAGAGGGGATTATGTGTCATTTGCTAAAATTGTATTGGGTTATGTGAATTTATCTGTTGAGTTAAACCCATGATATATGAAAATCGAGTGATAGACAAATTTAAGTCCTCGGACGTCCAGTATGCACCAAAGGTGAAACTCGTTTGGTTGGAAAGTAAACCTGCAATGGATACACAGTAGGTCTGATTCTGAAAAAGTAAGGCTGGTTCGGAAAGAAAACACGGTAAGGATGGTTCAAAGAAATGCAGTAAGACTGACAGCATTAAGGTCATGAGTAAAGAGACAATAAGGCTTGGGCATTTGAGCTTCTGTAGTAAGAAATGATTTATCCTGGATTGCTTCTAGTTAAAAAAGATTACTGCAGTAAAGATGAGAGACAATAAGGCCAAGAACAATATAGGGGTTCATATGAAGAAAAGAATCACGTGGGATTCTTTGTACAATTCAGTGTCCTTTCAGCGTTAGGAACAAGAGTCATAGGTTTTGACTAGATGGTTTCAGGGTGGCATGAAAGTGATGGCTCAAAAAAAAAAAAAAGGACTTGATAATGGTTTATAATTTTGGGGTTGTCTATAAATACAAAGGGTGATGTCCAAGATTGGATAGGATTCTGAATCTACGAATCTTCGCTGCTTTGAATTGAATACTCGTGCAGCACGGCTCCCAGTGAAGAGAAGTTAAAAGCTGATCGCTGAAGATGTGAATAAGTAATACAAAAATAGAGTTTGAATAGCGCTAGTGTTTAGCAAACAAGATCAAGAAGCTATTTCAAATCCTGTAAAGGAGAAGAGAATTGTTTGAATTTTGGTTTGTATTGTCATTTACATAGTGTAAAAGTGATAGGTTGATTGTGAGTAAAAAAACAATCACATTTAATGTTATCATCTTGATTTATCATACTGATAATTAAGAAAAGACTGGTGCAAGATATAATATAAATAACCGTATTTTAACTATATTGTCTAACAAGTATAAAAACCTTAGTGTTTTTACAGTACTGTTTTAAGTAGCTATAACCTTACTACTAATCAACTTTGAGTTAGAACAAAACTAAAAGTAACTAAAGTTAATATAGTAAGATTCCGTTTACTATAGTAATCCATGAACAACTATGTTGTCAATATAATTTTGATTAGATTGAAAGTTTTCGAAACAGTAACTACCCACACGTTACTGCAACAATGCTTGGGAATTATCTTAATGCAGCAAAGTTTATCCTTACTACAGTAAGGTACGTTGCAATAACATTCAACACTCATATCATTACTGCGTTGTTTTCCAAGAAGCACTTTATATCCGCATACACACCCCATTTTTTCATCACTTAATTGAAAAGATTTCTTTTTTTATTATAAATAGGGATCGATACTCAACGTTTTTACTCTATCTAATTATCCTACTTCAAACACATACAGGCAAAATTTTAAAACCCAAACCCTCAAACCCTTCCAAATTTTCAGACACTCAAAACTTCCAACTCATAAAAATCCACTGAATCATCCGAATTATCTGAAGCCAGGTTTCAGATTGGTTTCATACCATAACTCCAATCTTTATGTGTTCACATCGCATAGTCAGTCTTGCACGCTAATCTTTCTTGCCAGTCTTCCATACTCGTATTTTAGAGCTCCAGGCGAGGGACAAAATCATCTCTATGTGAATTCACAATGGGTTTTAAATGCAAATGCAAACCATCAGACATGCATTAGCTGTAAATTTTACTACCAGAATAGCACACACGGTTCAGATATACTCAGCTCGCAAAGTACTGCTTTCTTTCAACCAGAAAGACATATTACAAAGCCAATTTAACATGTCCCTTAAACCATCATAGATAGCATCAACCATTTACCAAAGAACTACTTTGGCGATCACAGACGTAGAACTTGAAGCCGCAGCAGATGCCCTAAATCAACTGCCAACTTATGACTTTTCAAGGACATGTTAGATGCAGCTGACTTCAGGGAAAAGAAACATCGCACAAACCATTTTTAGTTGGCGAAATCAAATCTTATCGAGCTTCTCTGCCTTGACAACTGGGTTTGCCTTTGAAATGGCATCCCGAGCAGCAGTGCGATAATCGAAGGGGCAGTCATGCTTATCTGAGTATCGATGGACAGAACAGAAGAGGTCACCACAGCGGCAGTTGAACCCTGTCAGTCCGACCCGTTTCTTGCAAGTGCCACAACGTTTAGGACCTTGCTTTGCCTTCACATCTACACTCTCAACCAAGCCTGATTGAGATGCTTCTGGGCTTGTGATCACATCTGGCTCTACTTGATCAACATCGACATCCACAGAGGCCAAAGCAATGGCTCTCTTCACATTGCTGCTGGACGACCCATTGACAATACTCTCAATGGAAGATGCAGCCATCCTAGCTTGTTCTTGCTTCAGGACAGCATCTTTATAGCACTTGGAACACATATTCATCGTAGCAACACTACCAAAGAAGCCGCAATTGTTGACGCAGAGGATAGGACCCTCTGGAGGGGCTTGGCATCCGGTCTCATCATGGTCCATTTTCAGGGAACTGCACAAGAACGCAATTTTTAAAGGTTCTTGCACAATGAGCAACATCAACTTATTCATAAGCGAACCGGCAGGTTAATCAGCCAATTGGCATTTGGCATCATCAGGTTAGTCAGCTGATTCAGATCAAGGGTGGTTTCTGAATCTGAATCTGAATAAATAATTTCAAAAACCGATTCAGTTCACTGGTTCAAAATCGAACGGACCACATCGGACCAGTTTGGGCCAATCTGAATTGGATCTTTTGTATAGAAAAAATAAGCATAAATTTATTTTAGAAGAATCAATAATATGTAAAAAAGGAAAACATTACAATCAAAGGGCATAAACATAAGCATAATCACTCCCTCCGTCCCGCGAAAATTACAACACTTTGACCCGGATCGGGAATTTATGTGTGTTGAATTTATATTAAATAATATTAAAAATACGATTTACCGTAATACCTATGAGAGGAATTAATGGATATACTGTAGATGATTTGATGTTAATCCTTGTCAAATTAGAAAACATTGTAAATTTTATAGGACAACCAAATTAAACAAGTGTTATAATTTTCATTGAACGGAGGCAGTATTAATTAGTGTCACCATGATATCCAAAAACACAAAAATACTTACCATTATATCCAAAACTCAATAACAAGAAGAACAACGAACGAATCCTGAGGCCAGGTGAAAGAGAGGAAAAGAAGCATATTTGGTGGTATACTAAGTGAACCGCTCGAATCAAAAGAGAACTAGCCAATTCAAGGGTTTAACCAGCCTGTTCAACCAATTCAGGACAAATTCTCCTAAACCAACGGATCAACTCATAAATCGGAACTGGTTCCCCCAAAACCGGTCGGGTTCACACCTGAACTGGTTCAACAAACCATGATTCAAATATTAAAAGTCCTATCGCCGATCACTGATCAGAAGTTACGGAACTAACTGATCTAGCTTCAAATAATTTATTTAACCACAATCAATTCCAATTTTGATTCAACCAACCATAATGTCAATTGTTCACTGGACCTTAATTAACTTCTATTCGTCAATCAAGTTACAAAGAAAAAAACAGAACACTGCAGTAGTAAAGAAAGAACGAAAATGCCCTCATAGTTATTGACCCATTCGATAATCCTCAGTCTGCCATCCCCCTGAAAACAACCCACAACGCCATCTCACACAAATATCAGTCCCCACTATGGAAAAAAGCTCCTTCGACCCATTCGATAATCCTCAGTCTGTCATCCCCCTGAAAACAACCCACAACGCCATCTCATACAAATATCAGTCCACTACGGAAAAAAGCTCCTTCACAGCTGTCATACCCTAAATCAGATAAATTAGTAAAGACTAAGCAACTAGTCTTAACCAAATAAAAGTAGTTTAATGGAGGTTCTACACCAAATAGCCCCCATTACTGTGGATCAATTGATATCACCAACAAAATCAACTTAGCAACCTGTTACACAACATTAAGAAATCCTGATATCTTTTTATAAGTTCATATCTTGAAGAAGGTACTGATTGTAATTTAAGACCACCATTTCGCGATACAAATATCGGAACTTAATTGCCTAGCATTAACTTAGTGACATGCTACACACCATACAGAGAATGATATTTTTTTCATAAGTTCGTTCCAGGAGACACGTACTGTCATTGATTCGAAAGACCACCTACTTTGTACACAAATATCAAAACACAGTTCATACCCAACAATTCTTCAATTACAGAAAACAATAACTGTACCCCCGACTGCAAAAAACTTAGTGAGCAGTTACACATCATAAAAATATACTCATATCTTCATAAGAGTTCATATTCTGTAGAAAGAACTTACTTTATATTTTTCAAACACCACCTATTCGAGACACAAAAAATCAAATCTTAATTCACACCCAACCACTTTTCAGTTGCATAAAGCAATGAAGATACCCCAACTCATAACCCTTAAAAAAAAAGGGAAGCGACAAAAAAAGAAAGGTAAAAACCAACCACAAAATATTAAGGCATGTTTGATATCGTTGTTATTTCTGATTTTCTGTTTTCGTTTCATTGACAGGTGACTGAGTTATTTGATATTGATCTATGTTACTAAAATGGATGGAACACAAAAAAAAAAAAAAAAAAAAAACAACGTTTACAATTTCGGTTTCCTGTTTCATTTGAGTGAAAGTAGTCAATACTCTTTTAAAAAAATATTTTATTTCATGAAGTGTTCTTTATTTTCGCTCCTGGTTTCCTATTTCTATTATTGATTTTGATTTTCACGATCTTGGACAGTGATACCAAACAGCCCCTAAGATAACACAAAAGAAAAAACATAGAAAATGAAGTTGCAACATCTTCAACCATGATCTGGATCATAAGTTAAGGAATTAACAGATTTCGGATCAAATAATATATTTAACCACACGATCAATTCCAATTTTGATTCAACCAACCATAATTTCAATTGTTCACAAGACCTTAATTAACTTTTATTCTCAAGTTACAAAGAAAAAAACAGAACAATGCAGTAGTAACAAAAGAATACGAAAATGTCCTCATAGTTAGGTGACCCATTCGACAATTACCAGCCTGTCATTTCCCTGAAAACAACCCACAACGCCATCTCATACAATTATCAGTCCACCACGGAAAAAAGCACCTTCACAGCTGTCATACCTAAATCAGATAACTTAGTAAAGACTAAGCAACTAATCTTAACCAAATAAGTAGTTTAATGGCGGTTCTACACCAAATAGACATTTAGTACACGAGTATCAAATGTCATCATGACACCCATTAGATAATTAACAGTTCATCATATACCCCCCCCCCCAAAACCCCCACGCGCACATACCCCCAAAACAACAAACCAAAGAATAAACAAATCTTAACAAGGACAGGTTTTCCAAATTAACCAAGACTGCAACTAGTCTTAGCCAAATCAGTTGTATCATGGTGGTTCTGCACTAAAAAACCCCAATTATAGGGTACCGAACGATAACACCAACGAAATCCAATAAAATCCAAAATAGCACACTTCCAAGTTCCAAGGTTCCAAAGTCAGTCTGTAAGAGGCTGAGGTTCCAAATTACTTCTAAAGGTTTATCTTTTGTAGTAACGTTAGAGACAGTTACCACTTAATTGTCTAGCATTAACTTAGTGACATGCTACACATCGTAAAGAGACTGATATTTTTCCAGAAGTTCGTTCCAGGAGACAGGTACTGTCATTGATTCGAAACACCACCTACTTTGTACACAAATACAAAAACACAGTTCATACCCAACCATACTTCAATTACAGATTACAGAAAGCGAAAAGGGTACCCCCACTCCAAAAAACTTGGAGAGCAGTTACACATCACAAAGATATACTCATAACTTCATAAGAGTTCATATTCTGCAGAAAGTACTTACCTTATATTTTCAAACACCACCTATTTGAGAAATAAAAAGTCAAATTTTAATTCACACCCGACGACTCTTCTGTTACATAAAGCAATGAAGATACCCCAACTCATAACCCTTAAAAAAAGGAAGCAACATAAAAAGAAAGGTAAAACCCAGCCACAAAATATTAAGGCTTGTTTGGTATCGTTGTTGTTTCTGATTTATTGGTAGGTGAAATAAAGCTATTTTGCATTGATCTATGTTACTAAATTGGATGAAAAACAGCCCCTAAGATAACACAAAAGAAAGAACATAGAAAATGAAGTGGCAACATCTTCTTTCAGTAGTATATGTCCTCCAGCCTCAAAATAGGGAACTCATACACCTCCCATATATCTTGTATGCCCGACTGTTACTATTATTAGATTTCAATCGTCTAACAAGAAAGAGAAACAGATGCCACACAAGTTTCCATAGTGTTTTTGAGCTTAAACAGTCCGCTAACTTATCTTGCTCGAACACATGAAAACAACGGATTCATCAGGATAACTAGATACTTAAATTCTAACAAATTCAAATTACACAATATCTTGAGGCTGAAAACAGTGAAATGGCCGCTTAAACAATAACTTAAACCATTTGAAAGATGCCATTTACCATGTAACAAACCGATTGTTTCTCAAGTAGTCATCCGAATCTCATCCTTTTTCGAAAAAGCGCCTGAATTTATAATAAGTAATTCAATGAATAATCAAAGCCCAAAATTCTCTATACCATGACATCCATCCCTTCAATCAAACAGTAAAGCTATGACTTTTATATTGAAATTTACATTCAACTCGCAAATTAAAAACTCCGATCATAATTCAACTGATCCAATCACACTCCAATCTAAACCAATCAAACCCCCAAAGCAATTCAACATCGCAAACCCAAACTAATTCCACCAAAGCAAACCCACAAAATCAAAAACCCTAACCTTCAAATTCGACTCAACCCAATCCTCCAAACCCTTCAAATCGCACCAATTTGTCCTGAATTTCACCAAACAACACAAGAATCAATCCAATTAGAAATCAATCAAAAGAAATTCGAAATGGAATTCGGCAAAGTGGGTTTTGTTATTCCATTCAAGGAGGGGGTGATTGGATGAGAGGGTGGAAAACTAACCCTATATCGGTTGTGTGAGGGATTTGAACGGAGGTTTGGAGAAAAGAGAGAGAGAGAGAGAGAAGGGAGATTGATTCGTTGTTTGAGGCAACGACCACGCGTAGTTTTTTTTTTACCATTAACGACCACGCGTAGTTGATTGATGAAGGAATCCCGAATTTACCCGGTGGATCGCTTTTGTAAAAGTACTCGCACATGAGATACAATATTTTAAAGAATCTATTAAACAAATAAGATAAATGAATGAAAAATATAATGATATAATATGAAAAAAATGTTGGAATGTGTAAAAATTATAAAATTAAAAATATTGAATAGTATATTTTGTATTGTAGCATATTTTATTTTTTATAAGTAAAAATCGAAATCGAATATGATGAGATATAATGTAATGTATGAATAGTAAAAATTTGAGTGAAAATTTTAAAGTGTATGAGGTGGGTGTAAACTACTTTGCTCTCCTAATTTAACATAACAGTTTGATCATGATATTTTATGTTTGAATTTTTATTGAACTTAATAATATAAAATATTTGGAAAATTTTCAAAAAAAATATTAAAAAAACCTCAAAATATTTTCCAACACATATAACAAAAATAAATTCACATTACATATAATTTCTTAGCTGCCCATCAACTCACATTACTGTAAAACATCCAAAAGATCCGACCCCACCATCATCGCTAGCAATGATATATACAAGTAAATCGAAGTCGCCGTCGAAGAAAACAACCGCAACAATAGCCATCATAGGTCGCAATCGTCGTCACAGATTGAAGCGAAGGCTGAGGATATTGAACTGGAGATTAAGGAAGACGAAGACAGTCTCTTCATTCCACCTCTCAACTTCGCCATGGTGGATAATTGCGTATTTCGATTCAGCATCCTTGACAACAACTTCACCTTCCTCAAGTCCCTCGACCTCCGTCCCATCTGTACTCATCAACCCTTCAAGCGCATTGTTACAAACTGTGCGTCTGAACATTAATCAAATCTTCAAGTGTACTGTTTTATTTTTTTTTCTCAATTCGAAACCCTGTCGATCAAAGGGGTAATCTTCGATTATCAAACAAGTGATCCCTCTCCGATCAGGATCAAGCAAGAAATCATTGCCTAAAAAAATTATCCTAAGGCTCGAACCTACACTAATACATCGCCCGCTTGACATAGATGATATTCGGCCTAAACCAAGCCACACACTGGGTGATCAGTTGCCTAGTCTTGTTACCCAACCTCCCCAACAAATCCCAGTTTATCCAACCCTTGATTCCTTGACGGTGTTGCATCTTGTTTCTTGACGAAGGTCGTCGAGGCCGGAGATTTACGGTTGGTTCCTTGGTAGTACATGATGCGGTGCGTTCCGGGTTGGTTTTCTGGTTGTTACCCAACACAACAAGAATCAACAATAAGTGTGATATGTAGGTAAGTGAAGGGTCAAAGGATACAGGCATGCGGCAAGTCAAAACAATAGTCTTCAGGCTTCTCTATATTGATGGGGAAGAAAAGAGTTCTTTACTTAAAGCCTAGATAAGGAGATAAGCTTCAAAGAGATGTCATACTACATGAACTATCACGAAAGTGCTTCAATCCCTCATGAGCTTCAGCGTTCGGCAACAGGAGTACATTTCATCAAGCAATATAGCAACGCACAAAGATATCAGATGGAGAACTAGATAGAGCCTGAGATATAACTGTTTGGTGGGTGTTCCTTCATGCTATAGGAAACTCAATCAGACAAGAATGTCATCTCCAGCGGTGAATGCCTATACCAAGGTTTGAAACATGCCTAGATGTGTTCACATCACATAGACAGTCTTGCGCGCTCATCTTCCTTGCCAGTCTTCCATACTCGTATTTTAGAGCTCCAGGTCGAGGGACAAAATCATCTCTATGTGAATTCACAATGGGTTTGAAACGCAAACGCAAATCATCAGACATGCATTAGCTATAAAATTTACTACCAGACTAGCACACACGGTTTAACTCGCAAAGAAATGCTTTCTTTCAACCGGAATGATATATTACAAAGCCAATTTGACATGTCCCTTAAACCATCATAGATAGCATCAACCATTTAACAAAGAACTACTTTGGCAATCACAGACGTAGAACTTGAAGCCGCAGCAGAAGCCCTAAATCAACTGCCAACTTATGACTTTTCCAGGACACATGTTGGATATAGATGCAGCTGACTTGGGGGAAAAGAAGCATCGCACAAACCATTTTTAGTTGTCGAAATCAAATCTTATCGAGCTTCTCTGCCTTGACAACTGGGTTTGCCTTTGAAATGGCATCCCGAGCAGCAGTGCGATAATCGAAGGGGCAGTCATGCTTATCTGAGTATCGATGGACAGAACAGAAGAGGTCACCACAGCGGCAGTTGAACCCTGTCAGTCTGACCCGTTTCTTGCAAGTGCCACAACGTTTAGGACCTTGCTTTGCCTTCACATCTACAATCTCAACCAAGCCTGATTGAGATGCTTCTGGGCTTGTGATCGCATCTGGCTCTACTGGATCAACTTCGACATCCACAGAGGCAGAAGCAATGGCTCTCTTCACATTGCTGCTGGACGGCCCATTGACAATACTCTCAATGGAAGATGCAGCCAGCCTAGCTTGTTCTTGCTTCAGGACAGCATCTTTACAGCACTTGGAACACATATTCATCGTAGCAACACTACCAAAGAAGCCGCAATTGTTGACGCAGAGGATAGGACCCTCTGGAGGGGCTTGGCATCCGGTCTCATCATGGTCCATTTTCGGGGAACTGCACAAGAACGCAATTTTTCAAGGTTCTTGCAGATTGAGCAACATCAACTTATTCATAGGCGAACCGGCAGGTTAATCAGCCAATTGACATTTGGCATCATCATCAGGTTAGTCAGCTGATTCAGATCAAGGGTTTCTGAATTGGAATCGGAATAAAAAATTTCAAAACCCGATTCAGTTCACTGGTTCACAATTGAACGGACCACATCAGACCGGCTTGGGCCAATCCGAATTGGATCTTTTGTAAAGAAAAAATAAGCATAAATTTATTTTAGAAGAATCAATGATAAATAAAATGGAAAAACATTACTATCAAAGCGCATAAACATAAACGTATTTAGTCCCTCCGTCCCGCGAAAATTACAATACTTTAACCCGGATGGGGAATTTATGTTTTTTGTTGAATTTATATTGAATAATATTAAAAATACGATTTCTTGACAGCTGTGAGAGAAGTTCAACAAACCATGATTCAAATATTAAAAGTTTTATCGCTGATCACTGATCAGAAGTTAAGGAATTAACAGATCTGGGTTCAAATAATTTATTTAACCACGATCAATTCCAATTTTGATTCAACCAACCATAATGTCAATTGTTCACCGGATTCGTCAATCAAGTTACAAAGAGAAAAACAGAACACTGCAGTAGAAACGAAAGAATACGAAAATGTCCTCATAGTTATGTGACCCATTCGATAATCCTCAGTCTGTCATCCCCCTGAAAACAACTCACAAAAGCCATCTCATACAAATATCAGTCCACTACGGAAAAAAGCTCCTTCACAGCTGTCATACCCTAAATCAGATAAATTAGTAAAGACTAAGCAACTAGTCTTAACCAAATAAAAGTAGTTTATTGGCGGTTCTACACTAAATAGCCCCCATTACTGTGGATCAATTGATATCACCAACAAAATCAACTTAGCAACCTGTTACACAACATTAAGAAATCCTGATATCTTTTCATAAGTTCATATCTTGAAGAAGGTACTAATTGTAATTTAAGACTACCAATTCGCGGAACTTAATTGCCTAGCATTAACTTAGTGACATGCTATACACCATAAGGAGACTGATACTTTTTCATAAGTTCGTTCCAGGAGACACGTACTGTCATTGATTCGAAAGACCACCTACTTTGTACACAATTATCAAAATACAGTTCATACCCAACCATTCTTCAATTACAGAAAGCAATAACGGGGCCCCACTCCAAAAAACTTAGTGAGCAGTTACACATCATAAAGATATACTCATCTGCATAAGAGTTCATATTCTGTAGAAAGTACTTTATACTTTCAAACGCCACCTGTTCGAGACAAAAAATCAAATCTTAATTCACGCCAACCACTTTTCAGTAGCATAAAGCAAGGAAGATAACCCAACCCATAACCCTTTAAAAAAAGTGAAGCAGGGAAAAAAAAAGAGGAAAAAACCCCGCCACAAAATATTAAGTTCTGTTTGATAACGTCATTGTTTCTGATTTTCTGTTTTCGTTCAGGTTAAACAAATCTATTTGATATTGATCTATGTTACTTAAAAGGTTTATTCAATATTCCTTTGGAAAAAAATTATTTTATTTCATGAAGGTTTTTTTTTAGTTTTCGCCACGTTTTCACGATTTTAGACAATGATACCAGACAACCCCTGAGATAACCAAAAGAAACCAAAAGAAAGAACATAGAAAATGAAGTCGCAACATCTTCTTTCGGTAGTATATGTCCTCCAGCCTCAAAATAGGGTACTCATATACCTCCCATATCTCTTGTATGCCGGACTGTTACTATTATTAGATTTCAATGTCTAACAAGAAAAAGAAACATCTTGCTCGAACACACGAAAACAACGGATTTATCAGGATAACTAGATTACTTAAACTCTAACAAATTCAAATTACTCGATATCTTGCGGCTGAAAACAGTGAAATGGCTGCTTAAACCATTTGAAAGATGTCATTTACTATGTAACAAACCGATTGTTTCTCAAGTAGTCATCCGAATCTGATCCTTTTCCGAAAAAGCGCTTGAAATAAAAATAAGTAATTCAATGATTAATGAAAGCCCAAAATTCTTAATCATCCCTTCAATCAAACAGCAAAGCTATAACTTTTATATTGAAATTTACATTCAATTCACAAATTAAAAACTCCGATCATAATTCATCTGATCCAAACACACTCCAATTTAAACCAATCAAACTCCCAAAGCAATTCAACATCCCAAACCCTAACTAATTCCACCAAAACAAACCCACAAAATCAAAAACCCTAACCTTCAAATTCGATCCACCCCAATCTTCCAAACCCTTCGAATCGTACCAATTTGTCCTGAACTTCACCAAACAATACAAGAATCAACCCAATTAGAAATCAATCAAAAGAAATTCGAAATGGAATTCGGCAAAGTGGGTTTTGTTATTCCACTTAAGGAGGGGGTGATTGGATGAGAGGGTGGAAAACTAACTTTATATCGCTTGTGTGAGAGGGATTTGAATGGAGGATTGGAGAAAAGAGAGCTAGAGAGAGACAAGGGAGATTGAATCTTTGTTTGAGGCAACGACCACGCGTAGTTGATTGATGAGGGAATCCCGAATTTACCCCGTGGATCACTTTTGTAACACCCTGGTAAGGGAGGCTGAGAAAAAGAAAAGAATGAAAAATTAATTTAATATTTTCTTTCCATTCTTATTATTTTCAGATAGTAAATTTTTTGACCAAATTCTTTTTAATTTTTAATCAAATTCTTTGACCACATCAATAGTCTGCAAATAATATCAGTGTGATGAAATTAATTATTCCGCTGTATTCCACTGATAAATTTTAAAACAACCTATTCATCCCTTTAGGTTATACCTATAAATCTTACAATTGATATTAGTCTGATTTTCAAGACCTTACAGTTTTAAAAAGAAAAGATCGTATCTTTTAATTTATTTCTACAAGAAGTTACTAACAATTTATTTTATGATGAGAAAATATGGCTCCTCCAAAGCTCTCCAAATGCCACAATAATAAAGAACCATCAGCATGCTCATTTGACAAATTCAATCACTAAAAGCTGAGGATGCTTACACATCTGGATTCAATAGATGAAAAAATGCATGACATCATTACTTATGGACCATGCAGTTCATACAAACATCGAAATGGACAAATCCAAATCCCTCTGGACAAAAGAGGACTGTGATCTAGTGCTGGTGGATAGAAGGACAAGAAATCAGATATTTAAGACTTTTGATGAAAGAATGCACATCTGAATTCAATAGATGATAGAATGCATAACATCATTACTAATGAACCATACATACCAAAGATGCCATATAAAGTTGATACAAACAGCGAAATGGACAAGCCCAAATCCCTCTGGACAAAAGAGGACTGGGATCTAGTGCTGGTGGATAAAAGGGTAAGAAATCAGATATTTAAAGCTCTTGATGATGATATGTTTGACATAGTGGTTCATACAACCACTACAAAGAAAGCATGAGACGCTCTACTGCTCAGGAATATCTGATTTCGCTATGAACATCTACTGAGAACATATGTGAACTTGGCCAACTTCTATGAGAGGTTCAATGTACTCATCAACAATCTCAAAACTTTAAGGAAAATTTTTGATAATAAGAAAGTTAACATGAAGTTCATGAGATCACTTGGTGGGATCTGAGGGACAAAGGCCATAATAATAAGGGAGTCCAAAAATCTTATCAAGATCTCCTTAACACAACTGTATGGTGTGCTGCATACCTACAACCTGAAAGTTGAGCAGAAGAGACAAATTGATGAGGATAGGAAGAAAACTCTAACCTCCAAGGCTTAAGAGAAAATTCTGAGATCAATGGTAGAAAAGGAACCCAATGACTCATCGTCTGCAAGTGAACAAGTAATATAGAAGGAACTCATCTCCTATAGTGCGTATAAACACCGTGCGTCTTGTTCTGGGGATAGTAGCGTATTTAAATCTGGAATTATACCAAACAGAAGTGAAGACTGCATTTCTTAATGGGGAACTTGAGAAGGAGATCTATATGGCTCAACCTTCGGGCTTCGAGGCCAGTAGGAGCGAGCGCAACAAGATTTTCCGCTTACGGCATTCTACTTATGGACTCAAACAATCTTCTAGACAATGGTATCTTCGCTTTCCATCAATCTATGCTAGAGACAAAGTTTATGGTCGTGGAAGCGGATCATTGTGTGTATGTGAAGCGCTCTAAGGGGAGTTTGCTCATACTCTCGCTCTATATCGATGACATATTGATCGCTAGAAATGACAAGGATAGCATTGACACCACTCAGAAGTTATTGATCACTCAGAAGGACACGGGTGAGTCATTCTATCCTTGGGATAAAGATCATTCGTGATCGATCAAAACGGCTTCTTGTGATGAGTCAACAAAATCAACAAACTTATATTGAGAAGGTATTGGAACGTTTTAACATGGATCAAGCCAAACCCATTAACACGCCATGTGACAAGAGTGCTACACTCTCTCATAATCATTGTCCCCATTCTAATACAAAAAGACATAAGATGCCTTTCATTCCTTACACGAGTGTATTCGAAAGTTTGATGTATATTGTAGTGTGTACTAGATCCGATATATGCTTCGCGATAAGTTTGGTTAGTCGTTTTCAAAGCGATCCTGATCTCGAGCATTGGAAGGTTGTGAAGCGTATTATGAGGTATTTGCGGGGAACTATCGATTATATGCTATGCTTTCAGGGAGGAGAGCTTTGCCTACAAGGATATGCTGATGCGGATTGAGTTGCCGACCCAGATGAGCATAAATCCACATCAGGCTATGTGTTTACCTTGACTAGTGGAGTTGTATTTTTGAGCAGCAAGAAGTAGACTTATGTTGCTCTATCCACAATGGAGGCCGAGTATATTTCTTGCAACGCAACCGTGCAAGAGGCTCTTTGGCTGAAAAGTTTCTTTGAAAGTTTGTTGAGGATAGAGAGCTCCAAACGTATGGTTACATTGCATAGTGACAGCATGTCAATCTTACAATATGATAAGAACCAAAGGTACCACAACAAAGCGAAACATATTGAGATAAAGATATCACTTCATCAGAGATTTAGTGGAGCAGAAGAAGAAGATTATATTAGAATACTTACCTATTAGCGATATGATCGTTGACCCCCTTACTAAGCCAGTTGTTAGAGATTCGTTTGTGCGACATGTTCAGAATATGGAATTTCATAGGCCTTAGTCATACTCTTTTGATATGTATTCTCTTCTTTTTTACATTGGAGACATATAGTAATTAATGCATTTTTTGATTCATAATTCGTTTGAATCTTCTGGTATTATTATTAGGCGCTTGGCATATAAATAAAGACGTGTCGTAAAGCAATAGGTTGACTTTCTCACAAAGCAACCTCATTTTGACGCGGATGACCAGCGAGCAAGATTGCGACTGATTGTTCCATTTAGCCAATGGCTATATATTAGAATGATCTGGGATCATTGAACTTTGATTTGGTCGTCCTGATTGGGTCAAGACGAGGTCAATGGATCGAACATGGGTACTTCGTTCCAAGCCCATATATACCTTGTTGGTTAGCCGAATTCAACATCGATGATGAGAACCGTCGCGGAGGGTGATCAAAGAGTTAGAGTTGAGGGATGATCATTCGGGGAACAATTGGTCATAGATCCATATACTGTAGAGTTGGATTTTATTTTAGACACGTACTCGAGACACTCATTAGGATATGATGAGCTCGAAACTCCACTATAACGTCTGTTCATATCTAGACGTGCTTGTGGCATTTAGCGTATGAAGGATTGATGGATGTCCTTGTTCCCATCTTTCAATGAGATCTATGCGTTTCTCCATCCTTCTGTGTTGGAGAGCACGATATCAAGCGGAGTTTTCCGTGTTGATTCTTTGATTGTATTTCCTAAGACTACCATACATAAGCGCGGGCCGGATTGGGGTACTTTTGGGAATGCAACAATAAGCAAAGTAGATTGATTGTGTTTGGGTAGATGCAAATCTCCTGTTATGCATCCATCGTATGCGGAGATTGGTTGCTCGAAACCTATTAAAAAAGAGGAATCTCACCACTAAGGATTTGGACCGTGCTATGAGCATGAGGCTCATGAGGGACACAACGAGTCTGTTCTAGATGCGATAGTGGCAAATTAGGGTACAGACGAGGTCCTATTTTCTTATGTGATGTCATATGTCTCGTCTCAGTATGAGGTTTGTAGTCATATTAATTCCAACCTAGATTTCTCGTTCTGGTCCCACGTCTTATTTCCAAATATGAGGACTGAACGCAAGAGTTGAGATTTGAGCTCAAATGATTTTATGGTGACTAAATAACATAAAGGCTTTGTGCATGTGAACGGGAGATATAAATTAAATTAATATAAACAATGATATGTCCCTTATGTTTATATTATTTAATTATCACAAATAAGATATATGTATGTATTAGATATTCTAGAAATATCTTAACTTATCAGATAAGTTAGTTAATCAGAAAATATCTTATCTTATACACTTTTTAACTCTATAAATATAGAATTAAAAAGTGTTGACCTATTATATATATCAATCACACATATTCGCATAAAGTTATAGAGCTTTCTTTATTCATTGGCTTATCCGTAGGATCTAAAGTGTGTGAAATTTCTACGTGTTGATAAATTTTACTTTCGCGGACATCACCAAATGAGATCCGTTCGTGAGACGACATTAAACCTTCCGCTTGAGGTTTATATTACCTAGTCAATGTGAGTTTCGAAGTCCGTTATTTAGATCGTCGATATAAATGTTATTCTAAAATAACAGAATTCGAGTAATGCTTATCGAATTTCGAACTACTCTTCGAGTAGTTTGTTAAGCAACGAATCGAGTCAACCCAAGTCAAGCTCGATTCATGATATTGAATTCAAGACAAAACATTATTAATTCTATGAAATATATTATAATCATGGCAATGACACCTTTATAAAGTGTCACAATGAATTGTTGAGATTATTATTATATTAATATTATACATAATCTCAAAACATACAATGTAACATTGAAATGTTGTTCTTAATAGATAAATGCAAGACACAAAAAGAGCTACTACCTTACTACCACAAACATGTTCATCATTATGTACGAACCTATCAAATTGCTTTATATTGGTTAAGAAGAGCAACTATTATTTATTTGTATAATATAAATATGATAAATTTTAGGGATCATCAATTCATTAAGAATCAATTATAAACACGATTAATCACATTTTTAAGAACGAAAATTTATTGCTAAACATAATAGAACCAATGTGAGGGCTCTTTGAAGTTTTATGGTTGAAATTCAATATTAACTTATGTAATCGTGTTAAATTTATTAATTTTAACCGCACCGTTCGATCGAACTCGAACTCGATTCTATTAACGAACACATGAGTTGTAGTCTGAGTCGAACGTATCGAACTCAAAAATCTTGTCAAGTTTGACTCGACTAAGATAGTTCGCGAACAATTCAGTTCAAGTACAACCCTAGTCATGACATTAATATGAGCAGATGCCAGTAGGTATCCCATGAAGTTGAGCTTCCATAAATGTTGTCATTTGCTTCTATTAATGGAAACTCGATCAAGATATCTGTTGCAATATGAAAGTTGAAGAGGAAAGTTCATATTAATACATGACTGATGAATAACCATCAAAGCCCCGGAACATGTAACAGAATTTAGACACAAGATGTGAGAATGCAAAATGTCCATAATGAAGTGCAGAATAGACATTGTCATGCGGAATAAAGCTCTTGGTTTCTGTGAGTAACAAATAATCAGAAATGACACATACCTAGAGCATAACAACTGACGCATAACGCCGTAGCGTTTTCAGCAGCAGCAACCCAACATGGAAGTCCTGTCATCCATTTTCATCTATTCAGAAAGTACCATGGGTAATATTAGAGGTCTTCTACAGCGGAGAAAGCACCAAATTAATAAACTCAAGAAAGTTGATTTACCTGGTGCCGAAAGCTCTCGTTCATAAGAGTGTCTGCGAGAGTTGGATGTACACAAACTTATCTCTTAAACTATGTTTCTGTTGAGAATTGAACCTATGCAGAGTAGGCAGAGTAGGCTATGTCAGAGGTCTTTACTTACATGATAACTCGAAAGTCAAGACAAGTAAATTACCGCCATGAATTGCTTTAATCAACTTCGTTCATATTTGAGCCCAGAGTAGTATTTCCTCCTGCAGGAAGGACCCTTTCCAAATAACCTAGATGTTCCCTTAACCGGATCAAGCATCCATATATTTTCTCTGCTAGAGGATGGGATTTATCTCTTACGATGAATTCAGAAACATCGCCATCGATCTCAATCGAGCTACATCCAGGAATCTTCTCGACCCCATTTTCTCTCATCATTTTCCTCACTTCCCTAGCCTCATCCCACATTCTTGCTTCCCCATACATGGTTGATAACAGAACATATGTTCCACTATCAGAAGGATCCAATTCAATCAGCTTCCAAGCTGCTTTTTCTCCGATTGATATGTTTCCGTGCATCCGGCATGAGAAGAACAATGCACTCCACACCACAGCATCTGCCTCCATCGGCATTGCATTTATAAGCTTCTCTGCCTCATGGAGCAAACCTGCCCTCCCTAATAGGTCCACCATACAAGAGTAATGTTTAAGCCTGGGATTAAGATTATATTTTGTGGTCATTTGAGCGAAGTACTTGCGGCCCTCATCCACCATGCCTCCATGACAACAGGCTGATAGTACCCCGATGAACGTAACCTCGTCGGGGTCCAATCTAAGATCAATCATTTTAGAGAAATACAATAGCGCTTCAGATGCTTTTCCATGAAGCGCTAGACCTCCGATAATTGCTGTCCAGGTCAAGGAATTTTTCCTGGGAATCTCTTTGAAAACCTGAAGCGCTTTGTTTATGTTGCCACATTTGGCATACATGTCAACAAGAGCTGTTCCCAACGCTACATTCAACTCGAGCTTATTTGCTTCAATATACCTATGGATCCATACGCCGACATCAACCGCTCCGAGCAGTGAGCAGGAAGATAAGCACAGAACCATGGTGACCTCATCAGGCATTACATCTCCATGCTGCATTTCATGAAACAAGGCTAATGCCTCCTTACAACGCTTGGCTTGGACATAGGCTCCTATCATGGCATTCCACGGAACAACATCCTTCTCCGGAATTTCATCGAAAAGCTTCCTCGCCTCATCCAAGGCTCCAACTTTCGCATATCCTATAACCATCGTCGTCCAAGAAACCACTGTCTTCCTCTTCATGTTCTCAAACAACGCCTCGGCCTCCTTGACATCCCCGCACTTGACATACATGTCCATCAACGCATTACAAAGTGCGACCGTCAACTCCAAGCCCTCATCCTCCACAAACTTATGAAACTCCCTACCACGCCCCAAATCCCCGACCAGCCCAGCTGCTGCCACGACCCCAATCATCGTCACCTCGTCCGCCCTCACTCGCTCCCCCATCATCTCCTCATACACCCCCAACGCCTCCCTCCCCAACCCCCTATGCACATACCCGTTTATCAACGTATTCCAACTCACCAAATCCCTAACCCCCATTTCATCGAACATCTTCCGTGCATCCGTTGCCCCGCAACAGGCCGCCGCGAGACTCACCATCCCGTTCCCCACATACACATCCCCCGCAAAACCCATCTCGAGTACATGCCCAATTATCCCTTCCCCTACCCTTTTCAATCCCAATTTCACACAAACCCTAAACAGAACCGGGAACGTGTGCCCATCTGGGAAGACACCGTTCCTCATCATGGTCACATACAAGGTTATAGATTTGAGTACTCTTTTGGATTCTGAGTATGCCCGGATGATGAAATTGAAGGAGTGGGTGTTCGGGCGAGGGACATTGTGGAGGATCCGTTCAGCATAGGTTGGGTTAAGGGCTTGGGAGAAGGAGAGGATGAGGCGGGAGGAGATGAAGGGGTGGGTGATGAGGCCTGTGGTGATCAATTGGGCTTGGATTTGGGTTAGGTGGGAGATTGAAGAAGAGGTTGAAAGGAGAGTGATGAGTGGGTGGTGATGGCGTTGAAGTGAGGTGGTGTTGGTGCAGTTCCATTTGGGTTTGGGCAGATGGGTGATGAATGAGGAAGCGTGGATAAGAGAGTTGATCAGGCGAAGGGGAGAAGTGCAAGTGTGGGTTGAGGTGGTGGTGAGGAATCTGATGAGCATTGAAGTCCATGGAAGGGGGCGGCGGCACGAGATCTTGCTGGGGTTCCCCCGCCTTGATAATTTGAAGCGTCAAATGTGCTGTTTGATGGTGAACCAAACACTTTTATGTGTGTTGGGGAACTAAATTAGAGAAACAATATTATTTTTATTTTTTAATTATTTAATTTTCATCATTCATTAATTTCTGACAACATATAATATTAATATTATATTTCTCAAATCCAACTAAATATTACTAATAGGGAAAAAAAGGAGTTATGTGTTATTAGGCACATTCACGATGAATTTTTTTTCTAATTTTAAAATTTTATTTAATCTTGATCTTTTATTATTTTCTAACAATACATAATATTATCATAAATTTCATTTACCATTATTAATATACCCTAAATGTATATACGCTATTGGAAAAATGTGTGTTATTGATTGAGAAATGTAGGGCTGAATGAGATACAGCCTTCCCCGCTACAACGGATAGAAAACCATTCCCTTTTTGGTCTCTTTTTCCATTTTGAAACAATAGAAAAAATTATTTTTGTCATATAAGCTAGGGATGTTAATAACTATCATGGGGTTAGATTTTACAACCAGTGCGACAGTCAAACTATTCACATCATTGTTTGAGATCAAACCTAATTTCAATTCCACAAGACAAAAATACGAACATCAAAAGAAAATAGAAACTCGAAAGTAATAAGGATATGTTAATCCTAAAATAGAGATTATTTTGTATTCAAATTGACTGGTTAAACAAATAAGCCAAGTCCCCTTTATATATAATCTTCTCTCCACAATCAACAATGCAGACCAAAACGATTTAACCCATCCGGAATAAAATCTTGGTGGCTTTCTAGATCTTTAGCTCCATGGGATAAAAACTTTATGGTTTCTTAAGTTTCTACCTTCCTAGGATAAGCATTGATGCTAAAGTATGACTATCAAGAAGATATGCCTTTCTAAATGATCATTTATCAAGTTTTAAACCCACCAACTTAGCTCGTCCGTGACATTCTCTTCTACCTATGTCGCAGACATCCTCATCGCCAAGGACTTGAAAGCTTCGATTTGGTCTTTGAATCGATTTGATTTTGATTAATTGATTCACTTCTTAATCGGTTCGGTTTTTTATCACCTAAAATAGAAACCGAACCGATTAAGAAGTGAATCAATTAATCGAAATCAAATCGATTCAATAACCGCCTAAAATAGAAATCGAACCGATTATTAATCGATTTGAAATCTAAAATTGAAATCATTTATTAATCGGACTTGTATCTTGTAGTTGGTCCTGATGGAATCAGCTTTGGGATAGCAAACCTTGATGTCCTTTTGATTAGAGGTTTGTGCTGCCTGACGAGTTTCTGAATCCCTTGTTCCTTCTGTGACCTGCCTCGTATTTCATTGGTTTTGTTTTTGTGTTCTTGAACCTTTCTTTTATTGCCTTAATCGTCTGCAATGCTTTCATGATTTCTTCCTTTTCTAGTGATTGTGTGATTGTAGTTGTTCTTGTAGTGGCTCAAGCTTCAGTTGTAGTTGACGATCGATCTTCTTCAATCATAGACGGATCCATTCCAATACTGAAAATTGGAATGATCGTTGTTGTGAAGGGTTCAGTTGTAGTAGATCTGATTGTCACAGTGCTTGCAGTAGAGGAGACCTGAGATGCCTAGTTTGCATTGTTCTAAGTTTGGTTTCAATGGTCTCTATTTCTTTTCTTGTGTATCCTTATTCACCGAGTTCCTGCCTAAGTTGAGCTTGTGGTCCTCCCCTAATCTCTTGATAGCCTCTTTGAGTTTCCAATATAAGGTTTTGAAGGTTTTCGTCGGCACCCGCCTTTAGATACTTTAGCACATATCGGCATCATGAAGTGCTCACCTGTCTAGGGATGCTATCGATCCTTCGATCTTCGGGCAATTCCCTTATGTAAGAATAAGGGAGGTTGAGTATATATTAAAATTTAATATATTAAAATAACAATAATAATAAATTATTCGAAGTATAAATTTAATAACAAAATTTATAAAGTATTTATTAAAAAAATTAAAAATAATTACTTTAAAAATTTTAAGTATTAATAAAAATTTATTAGTATATTAAAATTAGGTTGCAGATTTGTATATATAAAAGAAAAGGTGAGGTTGAGTAAAAATCAGCCTTCCCGGCTATGGCAAACAAAACTCACTAAAGCTTTTAAGGTTTTCCCCCCAATTTTAAATTCCTTTTTAGTGACAACAAAAAGGAAAAAAATGGAAAACAGATGAAAATTCTACCCTGTAATTCAGCCCAATTGTGTATGTAACATATTGCGTGATACACAAATGTACTAGAAGTATGTAATTTCATCTAGTTTTTGAGAAAAAATAGATGAAAAAAGGAATTGTGCATGATGCACAATTGTTTATGTAACGCTATTCAAAATTGAGGAATCCCCTTATAGATCAAAAGAGAAAAAAAAAAAAAGATTTTCACAATCCTCAGCACAATCAACCATGGATATTTAGCCATATCCCCTATGAATTGCATAAATGACAAGGGAAAATGATGGCTAATTTAAAATCAATTATCTCCATCAAGATTCAATGAAATATTTTTGTACTTGTGATTCTATTGTGTAAAAGATTTGATGAAATCTTTTCTATTTTGATAAAAAAATCAATCAATATAATTGATTTTGAATCAGTTCCTAAAATAAATATATCCATGAATTATATACGATGCTATATTTATATTTTATCATCAATTGTAAAAACAAGATTTCAACCATGAGATAAAAAATGATAACAAAATAAAAACGAGTTAAACTTGATTTCAAATTTAATACCAGATATAAATATAATTATAATTGATACATCAATATTTTACTTACTTTTTTAATTATCTAAACTTACATTAGATTGATTAACCAATAAATACACGAGTTTGAATATTCTTCATATTGTTCTAAAATACAACCAAATATTTAAACGACAATTATATAATTGATATCAAAATCGTTTTTTGATGTCATATTATAACAATAGATATATGCATTTTAGTTTCATGATTAGTCTTGTTTTTATAAGCCCAAATAATAATTAATACTATACAGTGGACAAGTTGAAGCGGGCCTGATTAGTGGTGCTCTATATCAGCCAAGCAAACTAAAATAACTGGAGGATCTTCTGCTTCAGTAATGACAACCAATTCGATGGCCCAACAATGCCGACAGTTGCTTCCTCAGCCTGTTCTAATGTTGTCCTACGAGCTATTGGCTTCGAGGGTTCAGGTTTTGTCCCTCCTTCGACAGTAGTTGTGTCCTCGGTCTGAGAAGAAACCTCAGATTGTGTCTCGGTCTTTAATGTTATTTTGACTGGCTTCCCCAGCTTTGATTTATCTTCCATTCTGGCTATCTCGAGCGCTTTTTGGCAGATGGGAAAACCCTGATCATCCCATGACTCTAGTATTACTCCTGACCCCATACACGATCTTCCCTGGTAGAATGCTGCAAATTGCCCGGCTGCCAGGCCTTGATCGTCCTCCGACAAGTGGACCACCGCAACATCCTCATTCCCATCATTCCCAGGTTCCATCGTCAAACTGCAATTGTAGAAGCCAGGGCCATGCCGAACCTGTAATTCGTTTCAGGAGATGTGATAACAGACTCACAGGGCCGAATAGAACAAAAAAGCAAATGATAGAACCCATTGGGGATAGATGGAGTTTAACCTTGCATTGCAGCTGAGATATCTCCTCCGGGCATAAATCACAAAACCATTTCAAAGATCCAACACGAAACACACGCCTTCTTTTGTCAAGCGAGAAATAATTCCTCGATACAAACACAACGTTGTTCTCGACATCTTTCTCAACCACATACCTAATAAGAAAATCAGCAGTGTCAATGGAAATGGTTCTAGTTCGTAAGAATATTAAGGAAAAAAATAATCCCAACGGAAGACGAAGTTAGATTCTCATGTAAAACATAGAATATACCATGGGCCGCCGGGCAATCTTAGACCTTGGCGCTGACCAATTGTATAAAACCAAAAGCCACGATGCTTTCCCAGGTAATTGCCACTTTCAGCTTCCAATATCACACCTTCCCTTTCTCCAATGTGCCTTGCAACAAATTCACTAAATTTTATCTGCAAAGAGACAAAATATGTTTATATCACAGCACCACATAAAAAGGAGAATCAAAATTATATGGTTCAAATATTTGAACACAACCTCGTGATTAAATGTCAGTGAAATGTAGCCTAGACAAGTTTAGGACGGGGTTATGCTAGGATCACTGGAGGAAAGAAAAAAAAAAGAAAAAAGAAAAGAAGAAGAGAGAGTTGCAACACCTTTGGATAATTGGATTCTTTCCATCAACTAAGTACTATGTGAGAGAAATGCCACATCTCACTAATTATAATGTGGAGCAAAAGGAAATTTAGACCCGAATCCTTGAATCATTGCTCCTCAACATAAAAACTTCACTTTAAACTAGTAAACATCTCATTTTATAGTGCAAAGACTACGCTGAAGGGCAGGAGTTATATTCTAAATAAGATGAGCCTTTCATGCATTTTGCAGATTGGAAATTACGCATCTCACTGGAGGGAAAAAAAGAAAGAAAAAAGAGTTCCAACACCTTTGGATAATTGGATTCTTTCCATCAACTAAGTACTATGTGAGAGAAATGCCACATCTCACTAATTATAATATGGAGGAAACGGAAATTTAGACCCAAATCCTTGAATCACTGCTCCTCAACACAAAAACTTAACTTTAAACTAGTAAACCATCACATTTTATAGTACAAAGACTACGCTGAACCAGGAGTTATATTCTAAATAAGATGAGCCTTTCATGCATTTTGCAGATTGGAATTGCGCAGGAAAAAGAATGGTTGAGCACTTGCAAAGACAACAATAATATACTTAGCAGATTAAAGAACCAACTCCAAGATAGTATTTACGTAGGAAAAAGAATGGTTGAGCACTTGCAAAGACAACAATAATATACTTAGCAGATTAAAGAACCAACTCCAAGATACTATTTACATCCATTTGTAGACTTGGCTTTTCCTTTGGATGTAGACATGAAAAGTGATGAGCAAGCATGTAGCACGCACGAGATTTTAGGGACTCATAGGCTTGATATTTCATTATCAAACAGTCTACATGCTTCTTGTTAGAATATTAGATTATTGTTAAGATATTCCAAGATATTATTTTATGTTAGAATATTTTTATTTCCTATTTGAGAATAACTACTTAAATATTATGTTTCCTCGTTACCTTATTTTCTAATGTAATCTTTTCTTATCTTATACTTAACTACTCTATAAATATAAAGTACATCTTCATCAATAATGTCATCGAATTTTCCTCCCATATTTTATTTCATAACATGATATCAGAACCACTGTTTCTGGCTTGACTTAATTTGCTTCCGGTATGCCACCACCCACCGGACCAAAATGCAAACTAGTGTTGTCGTCTTCTACTACTGTTGTCATCTACTGTTGCTGTTGTGACTTCCAAGTAAGTTAAAGATACTTTAACTTGATGGGAAATATTAAAATATTAGATTATTGTCAAGATATTACTAGATATTATTTTATGTTAGAATATCTTTATTTTCAATTTTAGATTAATTACTTAGATATCATATTCTTAGTTAACTTATTTCCTAATGTAGTCTTTCCTTATCTGATATTTTGACAATTCTATGAATATAGAGTATGTCTTCATCAATAATATTATCGAATTCTCCTCCCATATTTTATTTCATAACACTTCCAACAAGCCGTTGAATCAAATTATATACAACTACTATTTTTTTTCCCTCTCCCAGAAGCCAAACTACCAAATCACCCTCAACCGAACACCCCAACACCCACGTCCCCCGCGCCCTTTTTTTTTCTTTCAAACACTCCAATACCACTCAACACATTATCATTACAGATGACAAGGATATAATTCTAATTTCCAAATATAAAAGAGTATCAAGGAAGATAGAAGATGTCGTAGGTAGCTAGGAACCCATACCTTCCCAAGGAAGCATATACCCTGTGAATCCTTTCTTTCTTTGTTAGGCAAATCAAACATATTGGCGAGGTAGCGAACCTCATCCTACAAGTAATGCACAAAATCGATTTAGCATTTACAACTCTACATTAAGCACCAACACAAAATTTAACTCAAGCAGATGTTTAACTAGAATAAAACATGAAAAATAGCAAATAATTTGTGGTCAATTCTAGTTAACAATTACTCTCGAGAGGAAATATTAGGAGTAACTTTTGAACATTGCCAACTTTTGAATATACTTCACGTTTCATATAGAAAAGACAACAAAATGCAATCCAGTCAAATCATAGTTATCAAACTCTCGAGCCTTACGAGTCAAGTCAACAGAAAATAGTGTCGACTCTATGGGTTGACTCTCTCGTGTATAAAACTCTTACAAGTGGTGGAGGGACTCATCTGAGTCAAAACAAGTCGGGACAATCTACGAGTCACTACAAAAGATTGAAATGATGAGATCCAACCTAATATTAAGAGATCAAGGAATAAGATTGAAATGAAGTCATAGAATCATAGGCAACCACAATTTATCTTAATATACACAAACTCTAAATCTAGATCTTTATCATCAGCATGCCCGTCTTATCCTTCTGCTATCATCGTTTTTTTTTTTGTAATTGTTTGTTATTCCATATTCTCTTAAGGGATCACACGTTCATTCTTCATTCTCCCTCTAATTAGTTTGATGCTTTCATTCTTGTTTTTGTAGTTTGAATGTTGCAAGACTTAATGTGTTATGCGTTTCGGTTTTAAATAGGTTTTAAAATTAGTGAAATGAGCCTTTTCTATATAAGTTATGGAGGTCCTTATTATTGACTTCAAGGTTCATCAACAAAGAACTCTCACGAGTCACATGTCGAGAGGAGTCACGAGTTCGAAAATCTGTAAATCGAGCCACATGTCGAGTCACGTGTTAACAACTATGAGTCAAATGCAAAGAGATGACAAATCTAACCTTTGTTATACACCCGAGAGGAAATATTAGACGCTTAAGTTGAGCCTGTGAGAGATGTGACAGAAAATAAGTCTGATCTTTAACCTGTGCGGTAAATTACACAACGAGAGGATGTATCAATAAGGAATGAACCCCGAGAAAAAGAAAAAAAAGGACACTGCATGTAAATGGAAAGAGAAGAGCCGAACATGAAGAGTAAAGCAATCAAAGAAGAATATGAATATGGGGTTCTCACATAGTTACCATATCCTTTGAAAGTTCCAGAACGGAAGGCTTCTCCATGTCATCTGAAGGTGGATGATTGACCTTTGCATAATGTCCTGAAGCAACATAGTCGAAGTCCATGGACGTGATAGCATCCATAAAGGCACCTAAACATGGGAAAAAGACATCTAGTATGAGGATTATACATGAGAAAATACCAAACCATAAAACCTATCCAAGCATGTAAAGGATGAGATGAATAATTTTTCTTCTACTAACCAAACTTGATTCTGGTATTACAGAGGACATCTGGATTGGGAGTCCGACCACTTCGATACTCTTCAATGATATATGACACCTAAAAGAGAAACTGAAGTTTGTGTCACATTAACAATCATATACCAACGTAGAAAGAAAAATGTAGAAACCAAATAGATAGTAGCCAATTAAAGGCACATGCATGAGAGATCAATAATCATATATCAACTATACACAACAATAGCCTCACGCATGGTTTTCTGAACCGGTTTTCGAAATTCAAACAACAATAGCCTCACGCATGGTTTGCTGAACCGGTTTTTGAAATCCGGATTCCGATTCCAATTCTGATTCGAAAAACCTTGGCCCTCACGTCACCATGCCCCAAAAGGAGCCAGTTAATAGAGCAACAAGAACTTCTACTACATCAAATTAATTTGATTTGGCATCATCCATCATGTCAAAAACACCCCAAAAATGAAAGCTCAATTTTTCTTGAGAGTTAAACCTACAACCAAGGCATACTTAACACAAAATTTACGATAAATGAACCATAAACGTTCTCCCTACAAGTAACGATATTATACAATCGCTATTCATCCTAATATTGTCCCTCTAATCTAGTCTCGCTTCCGTGCCCAGGGTAAGTGATCGATGAGCATGACATAGAGTTCGTCGCTGGTTGACAGAATTCAATGAAGTAACTCTGAAGGTTCATCCTAGACAATAAATGGGTACACATGGTGATTAAATGGCCATCCCAGCTTCAGAACCCAAGAGGGTTGCTTACCACTTTCTCCCAGTACTCATCACTCAAGTGAACCACTTCCAATGGAACATCAACCTGATCACAAACAGCCTTCACATATCCCAAATCCTCCTCCCACGGGCACTCTGACCAAAAATTCTCATAATCCTCCTGCAAAAACGACAACAATAGATATCTAAATGAACTGACAGAAATCTCAAACCTCAAAGAAGAAAAAGAACTCAAAGAAAGTACTAACATTTTATTTTTAAATATCATTAATAAAAATTCACTGGAAGTGGAAAATTGGTGTTCATTACCAAATGCAAGTTTGCTACCTAATAATTCTTAACAACAAAATCATTATTCATTTATATAATCATAATAGATTATGTTGCAAAACATTCTTAACATAATATATATACTTAAATTACCTAAAATTAAGACACAACCATACTCTATTCTAAATAACCTAATGATACTGATGTAAAAGCGCTTGGATTGGATTATGTAAAATAAATTACGTAGTTTGCGTAATGACAAGCAAAGATTATGTTAAAAAACCCTTTGCATCCTGGTGTATTTCCATTCCTTAAAATGCAGACCAATGAACAAATCAGATGCAATTGTCAGTAAACATAGAAAAATGCCAAGTTCAGTACGCAAAATAAATAATCTTAAATTTGATGTTAATACCCTAACTCGCAATGGCTATACCTGAAACCAGATCTTGAGATAAAAGGCGGTGCACGAATGTCCCGCGGCATGAAGCAGTCTCAGAGTAACACTACTATCCCCCCCGCCACTCACAAGAACCGCGACCCTGAGTCCCCTCATCTCCGGCAAGGAACACGCCAAGTACGGCTGCAAATCGAAATCAGGAATCGGCGAAGACCGAGGTCTCTGCACGGCGACGGAGGAGGAGGCGAGGATGGAAGATGAAGAAGAAGCGGGGGCTGTGGCGGCGGCGAGGGTGAAGGGTTTGGTGGGAAGGAGGAAGCGGCGGAGGTGTCGGGAGAGGAAGGGGAGGCGGGGAGAGATGGTGGGAAGAAGGGCGGCGGCCATGATGGCTTTGGTCATGCTGTGGTGGAGCATTAGGTGTGGGTTTGATCGATTGTCGTGTGAGATGTCAACAGACATGACAAGATAGTTACATGGTTTTAGAATTTTAAAACGACAACCAAATAATTTTGTGTTATAATTTAATTTTTTTTTAAAAAATATTTAATTAAATATAAGTGTTTTTTATGAGTTAAAAGACTGAGATTAAATATTAAAAAATTTTAAAATCTTTTTTCAATAGATATTGAATTATATTTATAATATGAAAATAATCATCCGTTATAATAAAACTAGAAGATTTTTATGTAATTATTTTACTAGAAAAAAATTAACAATTATATTTATATTAATTATTAATCATCTAACTATAATCATGAATATATTTTTAGTCATTTATAATAAATCTTTAATTTTTTCAATTCTATCATCAATTTTTATCTAAAAATTCACTTTGAATATGGACTATATTATAAACAATATAAAAAATATTAGTATATAGCTTAAACATTTAGATCAATTCATCCAAAAATATTGAAATTTTAATAAAGTCATCAAATTATATTTGGAACATAATAAATGATCTAAATTAGATTATGATAAATACATAATATGATCAATAAGCTCAAAATTTTTTAAATGACATATATACAAATTCCAATTATATTATATTTAATCTAATTTTTTTATTTATTATGATTTTTTTATCGTGCAACGTACGAGATAGTAATCTAGTAATAATAAGAATGGTACCAATGTAATTTGCAAGTAATGGATGCGTTCTAGCAAGTAATATTGTAATACCTCGAAAATCTTTTGATAAATTATTATCATAATAAATAACAAAATAATATAATATTGAATATCATAATTTATTCGATAGCAATATAAAATTTATTTGTCAAAACCACGATAAAAATATGATAAATATAATTAAAATTAAACCATCATACAAATATGAGAGATTATGATCCCTTAATACTACATTTCATTTGCCTAACTTCTCCATTTGTATTCCTCCACTATTCCACTTTCTCCACTTCCTACTTCCTACTTCTTCCACTTCTTGCACTTTATCTAACACACTACAACACCCTCACAAGCATCTTCTCTTCTTCACATATCTTCTTTTTTCATTATCATCGTAATCATCTCATCTCTTCTCTTTATCATCCCTTGAAATTAAGGAGACTGATGAGATGAAGAAGAGATAACATCCACGGAAAGAAGCAAGACAACGAGGACTTAATTTTATCATTCAACACCACATATGTTGAAATGTTGCATGTCTAGTTTTTAATGAAATTTATAAATCATGATTTGAAATTATAAATTTTAAGATATAAATTAAAACATGTAGATATGTCAATCTGTAAAAACTGGTTATAAAGATGACTTTATGTCTTGATTCAAAATCACTCAATAAGAGTTAAAAAACGATTCTTAAATCACTAGAAAGGTTTTGAAGTCGAGTTTTCAAAACAGTTTACAAATCTTGATTTAAAGTAGTATGTAAAGAGGTATGAGTTGATTAGTGAAGTAAGATTAAACTGTGTGATTTAGCAAAAAAATATAAAGTCGAACGAATAAACTGCTATTGTTGATATGATTTCATTATTGAAATTCTAATTCTATGGTGGACATTAATAGAATCTAGTTTATGTAAAATTATACGAAATAATGTCATGATACAAAGTAATTGACATTCTTAAGTTTTTCTCTTCAACTGCACTTCGAATTCAAGTTCCTTTGATTTGTAGGGTTTGAATATGTTAAATGTGAACTTTTATTGCTCTTTGTTATTATTGTCAAAACGGAAGAAACCAAACCATTAATAGAAAGAGAAAATCAGAAACGAAAAAATTAAAATTATTTTATAAAATAAAATGATTTTGTGTATAAAGAATCTTGAATGATATACTCAGATGAATTAGAAAATAGAAAGTGAAAATCATTTTTCTGCTTTTTTGTTTATTGTTTCTGTTTCATTCATTTAAACAACAGGAAAAAAAACTACCAAAAAATATTATTTCATCACTTAATGAAACGAAAACAGAAAAGTAAAAATAGAAATGATACCAACATATCTTTAGGTATTTTAAGATTTGTATAATATAAGTTGTTGTTTAGGTCCAAAGCATTTGTGATTTTAGATTTTGTTTTTCAATATTAGTGTTTGTGATTCAGATTCCATTGTTATAACACGTTTTCCTCTCTCAAAACACACAGGGTTCTACTTTTTTTTGTTTTTTTTTATAATTTTATAATGAGTAATTTAATGTTTGATAGAAGAACGATTTAAAGTTATATTATTTAGGCAAAGATAATTTTGATTTTTTCGTTAAGAAAAAAAACAATTTGAATAATTTATGATTAAAAAAATTATTTAAAATTATAGTTAAAGAAAATACCAAACACCCTCTCTAATATTATTAAATGATTTAAAATTTATTTTAATCAATTTTAAACCAAGGCAAGCATATCCTTCATTAGGTCGAAAAGGACAGATGGTTCTCTGATAAATTCTCATATAAGGCATCGTTTTGTAGGCAGGGAAAAATAAAATAAAAAATAGAGCAGATCAAAAAGACAAACTAGTGTTTTTTCCCCCTCAAAACGCAGCACCTTGCAACAGCATATAACCTGCCTACTGCAACATATACGTTAACCCGGATATCAATCACATAATCCCACCCCACCAGAAACAAAGAGAAAGTGCGACGGGTAACACCGCCGACATCAACGGCATCGCCGCCATCACATATCCGCGGGGCAACCTAGAACAACGTGCTCAGCCTCCTCGCCGGGTAACATGTTCTCCTTTCTCGTCTGTCCTCTTTCTTCTGCTCTTTTTCATTGAGTTTATCGTGTTCTGCCAAGTAACTTGCCCGATTCTCTAAATACGATAAAGTAACAACCCAGATAATCTCATCAAGGACAAGTCTGGGGATTTTGAGATATGCACATTGTGAAAAATTAATTTTACAGGTGAAAGAAGCAGTACAGGGTTGAGTTTAGTTTAGTTTGAAGAGGGGGGAATTGGGTGGTATAAATGGGACCAATCACGTTGGCCATTGAAGGGAAGAAGAGCTCTCCCATGGTATCATCATCAGGTATGCATATCAATCTCATATCCGAGAGGAATCTTGAATAAAAGAATTGAATAAAATTTAAATTAGGAGAATGATAATTAGGGTAGTTTTTGGTTCAGAAATCGAGATTCGGGCGGTGAGGCATATGGGGTTTGGGGAATGTTGGTATTCGGATGGTCGTGTAGGCATATTGACCTCATTGGGTAGACATTTGCGGCGCAATGACTTATTTGGTAGTAAGGAAGGCGATTGTAAAATGGATTAGTACTAAGCAGTTTGATGCTTTGAGGTTTAAGCGGTGCAGGAAAAGAAAAGGGTTTAATTGGATAATCAAAGATTTAGATGGATTATGGCAATGGGCATCTTGGAGGTCGAGGTCATGGTCGTGGTCGAGGAGAATACCAAGAAAGGAAGGGACAATCTACTCAACAAAACTGGAGAGGCTGGGGACGCGGTAGAAGTAACAAAGTGGTCAAATGCTACAAGTGTGACAAAAACGGCCACTATGTGAAGAATTGCAATCCCGAAAAATGCCATAACTGTGGCAAAGTTGGGTACTATGCGAAGCACTGTTGGGGCAAGAAGAAAGTCGAAGAAAACACCAACCTAGCAACAGAAGACGAGTCAAACGAACGTCTTCTCTTGATGGCGCAAAACGATACCAACATCGATAATGACTTGATTTGGTATCTGGACATCGGCGCAAGCAATCACATGTGCAGACTCAAACACTTATTCAAGGAGATACAAGAAGTTAAAGACGGTTATGTTTCATTCGGGGTGCATCATAGGTCCAAGTCAAAGGACAATGTACAATTCTATTCTTACAAAAAAGTGGTTCGATTGGAGCAATCGAGGAAGTATATTATGTGCCGGATCTGAAGAGTAATATTTTTTAGTATGGGCCAACTCATGGAGAAAGGATACTCAATGCAAATGAAAGACCGAGTGTTACAACTCAACGACAAGTAAGGACTATCGGTGGCTCAAGTCAAAATGGGTAAGAACCGTATGTACAAGCTCAATTTGCGAAAGATACAAGTGAAATGTTTGCAGGTCAATATTGAAGACAAGAGAACCTTGTGGCATCTCAGATTTGACCACTTACATCATGGAGGTCTGAAAGTCTTGGCAAAGAAGAACATGGTGCACGGACTGCCGGATATGGACTATGAAGGCAAATTTTGTGAAGAATGCGTGCTAGGGAAGCACACAAGAGCTTCATTTCAAAAGAAGGCGAAATATCGAGCCAAAAAACATCTCGAGTTGATCCATACAGATATTTGTGGGTCAATAACTCCTGGCTAATTCAGTGGGAAAAGGTACTTAATCTATTTTATCGATAATTTTTCACGGAGAACATGGATCTATTTTCTAAAGGAAAAGTCCGAAGCACTTGAGGTGTTTATGAAGTTCAAAATCTTGGTGGAAAAATCAACTGGCAAGGTTATCAAATCTCTAATATCCGACAGAGGAGGAGAGTACATCTCGAAGACATTCACAGTGTTCTGTGAGAAACATGACATAAGAAGATTTTTTACTGCATCATATTCTCCTCAACAAAACGGTGTGGCCGAAAGGAAGAACCGTACCATTCTCGACATGGTTCGGTCTATGCTCAAGAGCAAGAAGCTGCCAAAGGAGTTTTGGGTGGAAGCTATGCAATGTGCATAATCGGTGTCCTCATGCAAAGTTGGAACATCTAACGCCGCAAGAAGCGTGGAGCGATCAAAAGTCGACAATCTCACACTTCAAAGTATACGGTAGTGTTGCTTATGCACACATGCCGAATCAGCGGAGGACCAAGTTGGAGGACAAAAGCAAGAAGTACGTCTTCATCGGCTATGAAAAAAAACCCAAAGGATACAAGCTACTCGAGACGACAAGCAAGAAGGTGGTAGGAAGTCGAGATATGCAAGTCAATGAAGGAGCCGAATAGGACTGGAATGACTCAAAGAAAGCAACATTAGAGGAGGTAAAGATGCCCATAACCATGCCAACCTGACATCCGATCCACCAACAACAAATAGTGATGATGATGGTGAACAAGGACAATCAAGATGGAGAACTATTCAAGACTTATACAACTCGACAAATGAGGTACATCTTGTTTGTCTCTTGGCAGATGCGGAGAACATAAGGTTCGAAGAAGCTATGCGAGATGAAAAATGGCAAGGAGCTATGAATGAGGAGATCCAAGCGATTGAGCTCAACAAAACTTGGGAATTAACAAAATTGCCAAAAGGTGGACAAGCTATTGGAATGAAGTGGGTGTTCAAGAAGAAGTTGAATGCGAAAGGCGAAATTGAGAGGTACAAAGCACGGTTCGTGGCGAAAGGTTACAAACAAAAGGTGAGAATCGACTATGACAGGGTGTTTGCTCTTGTTGCAAGGATGGAAATGATCCGTTTGCTACTCGCTCAAGCTGCTCAATTCAAATGGCAAATATTTCAGATGGACGTCAAATGAGCATTCCTAAATGGTATGCTTGAAGAGGAAATGTATCTCGAACAACCACCGGGATACATGAAAGTTGGAGATGAGAACAAAGTGCTGAAATTAAAGAAAGCACTCTATGGGCTGAAGCAAGCTCTACAAGCATGGAATACCCGTATCGACACTTACTTCAAAGAGAATGGGTTCAAGCAATGCCCATTCGAACATGCCTTCTATGTCAAGAAGAAGGATGAAGGTTTGCTATTCGTCGCTCTCTATGTAGACGATCTTATTTTCATGGGAAACAATGGTGATATGATAGAAGAGTTTAAAGCAGCAATGACACAGGAATTCGAGATGACGGATCTTAGAGTAATGAGATATTTCCTCGATCTAAAGATTCAACAAGGAAAGGAGGACATATTTGTGTCGCAAGAAGGATACACAAAAGACATTAAAAAAGAATAAAATGGCGGAATGCAATCGATATCAACACCGATGGAGCCAGGTGCAAAGCTTTCAAAGTACGATGGTGGAGATCGAGTCGACGCAAGCAAGTATCGGAGCTTGGTAGGAAGTCTCTGTTATCTCACTTGCACAAGACCAGACTATTTTATTCTAAGACGGAAGAGTACAAGCTGCTTGGATATTCGGACAGTGATTGGTGTGGAGATGTTGATGATCGAAAAAGTACATCCGGATATGTGTTTTTCATGGGAGACACGGCTTTCACTTGGCTATCGAAAAAACAACCGATTGTCATACTTTCGACATGTGAAGCCGAATACGTGGTAACATCATGGTGCGTTTGTCATGCGATTTGGATTAGAAACTTGTTGAGCAAGTTGGAACAGAAGCAAGGTAAAGCAATCGAAATCCGAGTCGACAACAAGTCTGCAATTGAATTAGCAAAGAATCCGGTGAATCATGAACGAAGCAAGCACATTGATGTGCGGTTTCATTTCATTTGGGACAAAGCGAAATATGAAAATGTGAAACTCGTGCAAATAACAAGTCGTGACAAAGTGACATACATTTTCACAAAACCGCTGCCGACGGTGCTATTTGAGAATTGCAAAAGGATGCTCGGCATAAAGGATGGAAGAGAATTAATTTTAAGAAAGGAGGTTGTTGACTAAAATTAATATTTCCATCCGTAGGAATTCTATCTGATAGAACCAACAGTTAGAAAGCAAATTGAATGAAGGAAATGCCTCTGACGGTCGGAAACAATTCATGGAGAACTTCTCTTCAATCTTTGTAAAAGCTATACCCTGGTGGAGGTTTTAATTGCTTTTATTAGCATTTGGCTTTTTTTGTTTAGTATAAAAAGGGAGGCTCTCATCTTTGTACGGTATGTAGTAAAAAAGCAACATTAGTGTGAAATAAAAAATACAAAAAAAGAGCAGAGTTGTGAAGCTCCACGATTTGTCACTCGTTCCTCTCTATTCTACTTTTCTTACATTGCCTTAACCCACTCACAATATTCTACAGATGTAAACCCCTTTGTTGATCTGGGTACGAGGCAGCGACAAGGACGTACGAGTCGGATCCCTTCTGAGAGTTCGAAGAAATTGATTATCCCATCTTTGATAATTATCCCAATGAAGATGGTGATGAATTGGGAGAAGCCATATATTGTTATTAGAGCGATGACGAGCCTCTTGAAGTCGAAGTCAAGTTGGATGGCTTGTTGGAGGAGACCGTAACCACAAGTGAGTCACATCTAAGAAGTTATCGATTCGAAGGAGGATCGACTTATGATCAATATATGTTTTGATGTGACAAAATTTGAAGAATCTTGTCTTGCTTTGAACCCTCTCAAGGTCATGATCCCTGCCCGCATCATGCTTCTACAACGAGCGCTCATCCTTTCGATTTGACAACATGCATACGGAGGAGATTCATTGAAGAAAGCAAGGAGATCGAAGGATACAACTATCTCACTAATGTTCATCGCATACTTCAAAGTTCATGATCACATCTTCTGCAACAACTCATCCTACGCTAATCAAACTTTCTCTAACCAGGGGAGAACGATGCAGGAAGATTATGATAATATTTTTGGTTGTTTTTTTTTATTTTAAAATTTATCTATTTTTAGTTATTTTTTGTATTTTATCTTTTTTTAATTAAGATTAATTATATTAATTAGTGGAACCAGGGTTTTCGAGGTGTATTTAAAGCCATCTTTGGGATGGTCGTCATATCAGTTCTATGTATTGAAATTTCACAAATCCTATGTGGCTGCGTTGCGCCCCCTTTTATCATTGATTTCGTGTTATCTGATCTTAGCCCTGTCTTTGCTTCATTCCCCCCGCTAGTTTCTTTATAAGGCTTATTAGTTATTTGCATCAAAACTAGCAAATTGCTTTTGAAAACTAGCAAATCTGTGTTCTCTTATTATATCTTATCCTTCCATAATTTTTGAATAAATGGGGCCTTCCGCTGAACTAAAATGAACCAAGTGCAGACTGCCAGTGCTGTTGGAGGGATTGCTGCTTTTCTTATCCGTGTACCCACAGAGATGAATGCCCCTTTCCCTTTTAGTTTCCTGGGGGTTTTCCCCATTGCTGATTGCTTATCAGTCTCATCGATCTTAAAGCTTCCAGGTTGTTAAGCAACGGATGCAAACTGGGCAATTTTCCTCTGCCCCTGATGCTGTCCGCCTAATCCTTTCCAATGAGGGATGTAGAGGTCTTTATGCGGTATAATGTGTTCTTCTCCTCACTCATTTGCAAGCTTCAGACTACCATCTTCTGCTCTGTAATTGAGGAATACTATTTGAACTGAATTCTATGTTTGTTGTATTCACCTTTTAGGGATACGGTTCTTTTTTGCTTAGAGATTTGCCATTTGATGCCACACAGTTCTGCATTTATGAACAGCTTCGGATGGGCTACAAACTAGCGGTAAAATTTTGCAGATTTATTCTAATGTAGTGTATGGTCGTTATTTGCTTGCACTTGAGGCATTCATTTATTTACTGGGAGTAGTGTACATGAAACTTTACTCCCAATGGAAGAATGAAGTGGAGACTAAAGAGAACTCCATTTTTTTTTCCAGGAAAAGAGAGAACTGAATGATCCTGAGAATGCTGTCATCGGTGGTTTCGCTGGTATGAACAAAATCCTTGGCCTTGCTTGGTCAAAAGACATTTTAATTAGAACCTGATATATTGTACATAAAAGTTATCCTGGATGGGACTGGACTATTTTGTGGCTATTGTTTCAAGGAATTTCGAGCTTATAAGCTTTAAAATCTGAATGTATAATGACACTTTCTTGTCAGGAAATATCTACCATTATGTGGTATCTCTATGTAACTTTGAGTAATAGCTGTATGTGATCCAGAGGATGATAGAGTGGCCACTATAAGTTATGACTACGATGTGGCATTAGTGCTAGAACGAGTTATTAAGGCTTAATAAAAATAATTTCACCTTTTGCTCCAGGTGCGCTCACTGGTGCTGTGACTACTCTCCTTGATGTGATCAAGACCCGCTTGATGGTGCAGGTACGAATAATAGTTTTCTTCTTATAAGCGTGGCAACAATTGTATGATAATGTTGTTTGGACGGAGACCTGACCCCTCATTCTTTATCAGGGATCATAAAATCAGTATAAAGGAATCGTTGATTGTGTGAAGACTATAATCCGAGATGAAGGGGCACCTGCTCTTTTGAAGGTAAATACGGCCTTGACCCTGAAACCACCAGAATAAAACACAAAACAAAATATAACAGCAAACAAAAGTCACCATCTGGTTCACTAGTATTTTCCGCATATAATTGCACATCTTATCTATAAGATGATGAAAGTAGATAGAGAAGATGAAGACGAAGGAGAAGACGATGCATTCTTGAGGTCAGCTTCCAATCTTGGCCAACGAGGAAGCGGAGATTGGCAAATGGGGCAGCAGTTCACAGGGGTCGACCATTCCATGTAATCTGTAGATTTGGCTCATTCCCGAAACAGACGGGGCACACAGTTCGTTCGGTGATACGGTGGAGACGTTCGCCAGGAAGAAGCTTTCCATTTAAGTCGTAGTATCTTGTATCAGGACACAACATAACTCTCTCGCATCTAGTCATGGCCCCAGTGCACTTCATGTCACATGATGGATCACCACCTCCCGTGGATATGGAAAATCTTTCATCTTGAACAGAACTCGAATTGCCTTGTCCTGTGTGCACATTGTGATCATCTTCACATTGGCTTTATTGGACCTTGGGATTGAATTAAGGAAAGGAGTCAATATCACAATCTCTATTATCATGTCTGCAGGAAACGTAGCTGCAGATTTCCTTCTCAACTTATACTAAATACTTTCTTGAAATTCAGATCTTCAGGACTACACGGATATGTGTGCATGAACTTGAAGTAGAGCTCGTGGGCCAGGATCTGGTCAGGATCTTGGTTGGGAATGACAGTGCCACGACTCGTTCCCTCATCACTTCCATTACTTCCAGCAACTTCACATCCTCTAAATACTTATTTTGTTTATCAAGCAATCCCTTCATTTTCTTCATCTCTCATATATTTATGAGACGAGGATATCTGTAATAGACGTGAGTCTGTGTTTGTTGTATAGGTATAGTTTGGTTGTCCAAAATTTATAATCGTTGATTTCTATGACTATAATCCATCTTTTTATATGCCGGATGCAACTGCAATACTGCTTTCATATGTTTCCAACAGAGATGAATTTACTCATGTATAATGTATCACAGGGGATCGACCCGAGAGTGATGTGGATTGGTATTGGAGGCTCTATATTCTTCGGTGTTCTTGAAAGCACAAGTGGGTACTGGCTCAGCAGAGGCACCCAAGCAGGATCAGGACATTAAGGGAAAAGAAGACTGAGATTTTATCGCTTGACTTTCCGAAGGTCACTTCTTATGTTCTCACAACTGAGCTATAGGTTTTTATTTATTTATTTTTTAGGTTTCGGGTTTGTAGCACGGCTTCTTGAACTCATTGACATTGGAGAAATGCCTACTTATCTTGTCGAGTATAATGCTATAATTCTTTTGAAGGATGCAGTTTTATGTAGAAAAGCATTTGGGAGAATTGCAGTTTTTCTGCTTTCTTATGGCAACCTTGACCATTCTATGCTGGTTTTTTAAAAAACAACTAGATTTCAATCATAAGATTCATGTGGCTGAGTCAAATCGTGAAATTTAGGAACGAATCAAGAAAATTTTCGTAACACAGTTATATAATGTTAAATAAATGTCGTCAGATTTTAAGCATAGGCACACAACCTTTTTTAGTGCCACTGAAAAGATTGGAAGCAAGGGCTCGAATGAAACTAAAAACATATAAAGATCAAAGGCATAGGTGGTTGACGAAGGATAGAAAGTCGGATAGTTGGACGCTATGGTCCGGTGAACGAAAACAGAAGTGGGAAACATTTTAACAACAAATAGACCCTTCATGTTATGAGCTTGTTTGATGAAGAAAGTGATCACTAAGGTTGAAACTGATTAGGTTCATAGAAACGCTTTCTAGACTGTAAACTCGGGGTCGCTTAAGCATATTCGTTTGCGAACACAATATAGATTACGTGATAGATATGGGGTAGAGTTGGAGTAATTTGATCTTTAACAGCTTGAGAGGTCTGTCGAAGATGTTCATCTGATGGAGATTGAGTTTCAGGCGCCTCTGTGCTTAGAAATGCCAAATACTGTAGGTGAATGATTTCCATTTTGCTTCCCTGGAAACTGGAGAAGCTCCTTGATCTCGCGGGAGTATTAGTGTTAAAATGTAGTAAAATTTCAATCCTTTCACCATCTTTAATTCCCAATGGCATCGCCTATTGTCATTGAAGGACCTTTTTCCCAATCAAACTGAGACGTCACACTTCTTCATGTCACTTGCTCTATGTTTCTAAAGATCATACCTCGTCATCTAGGTCATACAGATGGGTTGTATTCTATGGGAATATCGGCATACATGATACACCACGTAAGAGATGGCTTCGTAATATTTCTTTGTCGTCCTTGCCACCGAATAATTCGCTCTCATGCCACTGTTCACGTGCACCGTCCGTCCTACGAACAAAGAGGAATGATAATCATGAGCTTTCCCTATTATTCAATGGTATAGTTTGTAGGAGGTTGAAGCATGGATTCCTTTTGTTTCTTCTTTTTCCTCGAGCTAGCAATGGTGAATCTTACTCAATTGGTGAAGTTATTTTCATATTGAAAAGCCAAGTGATATTGGCTTTGCATGAATAGTGCGCATAGGGTCTTTCTCAGTTGGGCCAGTTTACTCATGAGACCTATACTCTAGTTCAGTTTTTATGATATGGGTTTGTGTTTGCTTGATAAAGATAAAAGGGTGGGCAAGACTATCAGTGAAGACAAAGCATCACAAAAGTTCAGTTGTCCTTTTGAGTAGAGTAGCTTCCATTTTTCATGTACCCTTTTTCAAGGGTAAGTTTGTTCCCCTACCCCCTTCCCTTTTCATCTTGAATATCTTTCCCTATCAAACAGTACCAATCTTTGTACCCCTTAACACAGTATTACATATTATGGGATTATGCTTCATCATTCGTGATATAAAAATTGATATCATATTGAAAAAATAACTCTTTTAAGAATCATATCTATTAGAAGCGTAAGGCTTCGGTAGAGGATTTAGAAAAATATTCTCTGTCTAGTACTCTCCTTGAGCGAATGGCAGCATGGGGCTTGAAATAGGCGTAATTCATCGAGCTATCTCATGCTAACATCTAGCAAATAGGAACAACAGTAATTCAAACTTTTGATATCATGTTGAGCTGAGTAACCCTATCAAAAATAAAATCTAATTATACAACTCCTATTATTTCAATAATATCCTCTATTAGGAAGCATCTGTACCAGATAATGCACTGATCTAGAATCAGAAGGTTTTGGTAGAAGAGTCAGGTTTACTACTTCCTTGAATCCCTTCGATGAATGCCTTTTTGGCAGTCGAAGCGTGGATACTGCTCTGATCTATCCCATGACAGGAACTATTTAAATGGGATAGCAGTAATTCAGATTCCCAGCGTGTTGTTACAACTAAACTGATATCATGTTTATATACATCTTTACTCAAACGCAACCATGATCATATATATCCCAAGTTCCCAACCCATTGAGTACTGTTTGCAGCTATTTAATCTACAGCTACCTGTTGTGCTTCTAAATATAATGCGTATAGTTTCCCGTATATTAGAAGCTTATAATACACGAATTTCAGCACAATCCTATAGTCCTACCATATTATTCATTTATTTGGTTTATATTGCTCCACAGCAACTTCGTGTTTCGCATGATGTTGATGTTTCTTTCTTTTTCTTTCTTCGAGAAGGGAAGGGGTTTATCCCCTATAATATACTCCCTCTGTCCCGAATGAAATAAAACAGTTTGATCCGGCACGAGATTTTCTATGAGGGTCGAATTGGATAAGTATATTGTGTTTTTTATGATAGTGGGGATTGATGTGAATGTGAGAGAAGTTAATAAGGTGTGATGGGATAATATGTTTAATTTAATATAAACTTGATTTCAAATAATAAAATAAAATAAATGTTGCATATATTTTAGGACGACCAAAAAAGAAAACGTTATGTTTAATACGGGATAGAGGGAGTGTGAAGTACTTTGTAGCAGTATTAGTATAAAGTAGTAGTAATATGAATTGGTTGCAGTAACATGAAGTACTTTGCGATAACTAGCCGTTTTTGTCATTTCCACCTCGGTGAAGACTATCAGAAATGTCTTTCAGTTTCAAGGTGAAGTATATTTATCCACCTACCGCCACGGGGAAGGCTATCTCCTGATGAACTTTGAAATCTGTCATTTGACTTTCACCTCCATTAGTACACATAATTGTTCTGTATATGCTACAATGGCGAACTCGTTTTATTTATTTCCGGGGAACTTTAAACTAATATTGAAGCAGAAGAAATGATAGTTCATACCTATAGACTTTAGTACGTTGCTTTTCTGTTACTTCTTGAATGATCTGTGGACTGCTGTCAGTTTATTTTTCTCGTGGTCTATTCTTGTTATGAAAACATAGGTTGAATCAAGATCGCCAAGCATTACTGAAAATTGAAGGCAAGAACAGCATGCTTCCATCACAATCCACTTCTAATCATCGTTACTTGGATTTAATCCTCTGTTTAAGGGGTCCCATAACCATCAAAATATAATTGCTGACACATTGTATTACTGCAAAGCGTCAATCTCGGGTTATATCTTCGTGAATATGTATCATTTCGCCGGAGGCCTAGCTTGCTCATGACTATACTGGATTATTATTATGTAAAGATGAAAACTTATAGCAGATGACGGGATACTTTGTATGTCCCATGGGGGACACATGAAAGCTTCCATTTGGAGTTTGAGTTCGGAAAAGTTGGAGATAAATTGGGAAAGCTCCACTTTGCAATATCTTTGTTTTGTCTTCGTTCTCATCAAACCAAAGTGTTCCTTTAGCATTGGAGCCAGTTATCTATTCTTATGCTTTTCCTTGATGACCTGAATACATATTAATTGTTTAAAAAAGTTTAACGTCAACGAGCCAATGTCTAATGCCAAGAGAATTCTCAAATTTGGATAATTGTGTTGTTAGCTTCACGACAATCGCAAACTTCAAAAGGGCAGAGTTGTCGGGAGGCATACAAAAATTATCCTTGAGTTAAGAAATAACCCGGTCTACCTTGATTCTCGGTGCCAAATTAACATGTCCTTGCTATTATACATAATATTGGACCTAGCTAGGTGCATATATACTTTCTAACACCATGGGATCGCATAACTGTTGTCCTTCGTACATGAAGGGGATTCCCTCCTCGACACATCCATTTTAGATGGCAATGTCCGTTTTCCATATAAATCTGCATTGCAAACTAACTAGAAAAATAGTCGTTGAGTTCTTAGTGGTTTCGACTGTAACTATCGAGGCAGGATTTAGAGTCTCCGACTACTCACACAATTGCAATAACCATGCCAGAAACATGTTTAAAGTGCATACACAAAATCTGATCAGTTGTTAATCTTAATCACCTATTCAGCTATCTTCAAACACAAGTGTGCATGGGAGCGAATAAAAGAGAAAGAGGGAAGGTGGATTATGTGCAGTGGAAGCAAAAATCTATAACTTGGTTATAAAACAAACTTTTGTATTGCATTTTTTTTTTCTTTTTCATGGCTAGATATTGTGTTGATCCAAGGATGATATATGATCCCAGCTATATGGTACCCTTGTGAGTGAAGCAATGTGCAATGAGATCAAAAAAAATAAAAATTGAGAAATGTATTGAGTCAAAGACAAGATCACAAATTTCCCCCTTATAAAGTGTTTTTTTTTTCTTTTTTTTTTTTTTCATTTTATTCGATCATATAGGTCCCCTTCGAAACAGTTTTCTATTGACCCATCAACCAACACAGCTTTTTCTCCTTTGCTTCACTTCCCCTTAATCTAAGCAAACCCCACAAACCATCATGATCATGATCCTGATCATGATCATCAGTCCCACTACATCATGTCCCCTTCTATAAAGTGTTCATGTCTATGCATCAATCAAATTTGGGCCATTACCCTCCAAGGGATTCGCCGGTTCATCTTATACCGAAGATCACAATGAGGAAGCCGGCGGATTCTTCTGGGAGGAATGCGAGTGGAAACAATAATGCCAATGGTGCTGAGCTTAGGAAAGGTTTGTGGTCGCCTGAGGAAGACGAGAAGCTGATGAACTACATGCTTACCAATGGACAGGGTTGTTGGAGTGATGTTGCGAGGAATGCTGGATTGCAGAGATGCGGTAAGAGTTGTCGTCTTAGGTGGATAAACTACTTGAGGCCGGATCTTAAGAGGGGTGCTTTCTCGCCTCAGGAAGAGGAGCTCATTATTCATTGGCATTCTCTTCTTGGTAACAGGTAATTTGAAATGTATGTACTGGCTTGCATTTGTTGACTTTCATCTGTGTCGACACATTTAGTAGGAGTGACGATTGAGGAAAGGGCGGTACATGAATGCTAAGTCTACTAATAGATGAACCACATGAAAATGGTTTTGTTTATGGTATATCATGCATATTGGATAACTTGAGTGCAAAATGGTCAAATGAGTATGTACTTATGATGGATTCAATGTCATTTGTCTTGCCATGCCTGAAAGACGTAAGACTGGTTCTTTCTTGACAGTAGACGAAATCACTCTTTTTCTGTCTTATGACAAGCAACTCATAATTAACAAAAAACAGCATGGATTAGCTCCGTCACAAGCCACCATTTCCCCTTGCCTTGAGGTCTTGGGTTAAATTTTCCTCCCTTAGAGTGCCTAAAAAGATAAATGCGTGGTCAGAGCTGTAGTAAAAATCAAGCAAAGGCTAGTTCATGTGCATATATCAGTATTATGTGAATAAAGCCTTCAGCTTAGGGCAATTTACTGCTAAAACAGGATTCGGAAAGCGATAGATTGTAGGGTGGTTTAAAAGACTGCTATGATGCATCAAAATACTGCCACGTATAGTTAATGGTGGTGTTTGGAAAGCAAAAGTTTGTAGGGTATCTATCCAATGGAGTGAACCTGTTTAAGCAAAAGCTCGACCCTGTGACTAAGAAGCCCTTGAACAGTATACAATTTTACAGACCAAACTCGTGCCTCGTCTGAATAATAACTACAGATCATGGAAGAAATTTGAGAATTGATATTTTTTTCAATAGGTAGTGTCTTGGTCTGCTTTTGGCTCCTGCTTGCATTCTGTTGGTTGGTGATCCCGTATAACTAGTTACTCTCTTCTTGGATAGTAGTAACAGTTCGATGATAATGAGTTGCCAGATACGTCTTTTATTTTCTTCTTCTTCTCCATGATTTGCGCGTGCCTAAAATGATAAAGGTCCTGTTTGCGGTATGATAGTGTGTCTATTAAGAGGGTTTGATGAAGAGAAATAGCACTCATATCAATCTCCATCTTTTAGAACAGATTATATAAGTTTCCCTTTTATACCTATGCCTAGCTTTGAGATTTATACCTTTGTAGCTGGTCTTTCAGGCAGCCAACTCTATACAGATTATCAAGTCCTGAAAAAACGCATGCCAGGTCTTGTTTAGTCAGTTATGTAAAGAGAAGGATATTTATGTGTTCACTTACAAGCCAAACAGAACGACCCATAGCATCAATCTGCGTGCTCACATAAAGCTTGCAATTATTAACCATGGCGCGATAGCATGAAAATTATGATCTGGTGTATATGCCTGTCGAACTTATGACGATGTACCTTTGTCTGTTACCTTTGTCGGCACATATGTAGCTGTCCCTTCACATTAAGGTTCCATGTATGAAAATGTTGCCATAGTATATGTGCTTGATCCTGTCCCAGGAAACTAAAATACATCGTTTGTCCTTAGCGTGAGAAGGGAATGGTGAAAATGACTTTAGTTTGTTAGTTCTCGCTTTGCTCTGAATCTTGAGTTAATGACACTCCACTGGGATTTCCCTTTTATAAAATCTTGAAACCTGATACCATTTTCCCTCGGCGTGATTAAGGTAAATTCTCTGATAGTGAAACCAACTTGTAAAAATCTTTCGATAAACTCTTGTTGTAAAGTGTACGTCAAAAGACTTCGTAGCTGCCAAGAGTTAAACTTGATTAATGATTTTGCTTTACAACCATATTTTTAGACGAAAGTTTTATTTTGGGTCCACTGATTAAAGTCATTATAAGTGTTCAAAGTTTTACGTATCACGCTTATTAACTGACTATTTTTTTCAACTACTATGCAATTTCATAGCAATGAATCCTGAACTAATGTCTTGTTTAGGTGGTCTCAGATAGCAGCCCGTTTGCCTGGAAGGACTGACAATGAGATCAAAAACTTCTGGAACTCAACTGTAAAGAAAAGACTAAAGAACTCTTCTTCATCCTCGTCCCCAAATGCAACCGACTCATCCCTAACAGACCCTAGGGACACGATGGCTGTTAGAAATCTCATATCCACACAAGATCAACAAGGTATCATGTCAATGTACATAAAATCAACAACTTGTTCTGCTTTGCCAGCATCGACCATACCATCTATGGCTTTACCGCACATGGACTCTTTCCCTATGGCAATGAGCCACGGGATAGATATTCCTGATGTTGGAAATGGATGCTTCACGACACAAGCTGGTGTAGGTCAATGTGACACGTTGTTTTACGGTAACTATGTGATGGAACATGGCAATGGTCATCATCAGAACAATCTTGGCTTACAAGGGGATCTCTGTGTTCCTCCAATAGACAGCACAAGCATGGAGGAAAGTGCAAGAAATGATAACATTTTTAGTAGGTGCCATGACAATGCCATGACCGTGGATCATTTTCAGACCAGCCAACTCAACACTATGAACTGTTCCATTTACAAACAAATTGACAGCGACAGAATAGAGATTGACGACTCTGGAGCTGGGAACAGTTGGAACGCCGAGGACATTAGAGAATGGGATTTGGAGGACTTGATGGCAGATGATCCTCCCCTGCCTTTTCTTGATTATCAAGCTGAGTAAATCATAATCCATCCATCCGTAGAGATTTTTTCCCGTGCTTTTTATCACGGTTTTTAAACTGAAACATATTTCTTTTCCCTTTACATTACCTGTCACACCGGCCATTCCCTTCTCCTAACATCATCATTTTCGTTGTTGGAGTCAGCCACATGAATCCTTTTTCGCCATTTGCCTCTTCTCCTAACTTGTCCATGGGCAAAATACTTTTGCTTTTCAACCATTAAGTTCCCATTTCACCTGTTGTTTATAGCTGTTGCAAGGATGATCCTTGATATACTTGTATATTTCACATGGGATATACAAATTTGAACATGGCTCCGTGATTATTATCACAACTGGAGATACGTGTAAATTTTAATAATCTCGATTCAGTGAGCGCTTTTTTCTAGCTTGTAAAGGTTCTGTCCTTAGTCGTAGCTGTACAAAACCAGGATGTGAAGTTGAAGTTTGTTAGTAGTGTGGTTACCCAAAGCTGTAATGATTATACATTAATGAAGGACGATTTTCATCACAAGTTAGCTGGTTAATGATTCACAGAGTCAGTGTATTGCCTGCCCCCTCCTCTGCAGGGACAAAGGCGCGATAGCTTGTACGCCATGATACGATAACTGTATGATGACAGTTTACAGTATGATAAGTTAATGATTCACAGAATTAGTGCAATGGCTGGCCCTCAGCTGTTGGGACAAAAGACTCAATCGCTTATACAAAATGATGTGATACCTGTATGATAACAGTTTACTAGGAGGGAAGTGCTAACAGTTCACTTTCATTATTCGAACGTGTTTAATTATCCAGCTCTTTCAAACTCATAATCATAAAGTAGCAAATAAGATATTATATACAATACAGTATCACTTTTTTCTGCTGTTTTCAACACAGGGTATCAAACTTGACAATTCTGATATCAGGAACTGCGAAATTAGTGGTTGATTTTATCTGATGGTAGAAGGTTGTTAAATTAGTGAATAGTGATGGTGATATATGGTGACACATGACCCAATGAAGCAAAATTCATTATTTACATAAGCACCATTACTTGTAATTATTTACGGAACCATTTTCAGCATTTTTTCACTATAAGAATGGACCTGTATCTTATTAACAGGAAGCTTATTGGGTCCTTTAGTTAGGCGTGAAAAAAACTCAAGGTAGCTATAACTGATGTCATACATATAAATTTAAAGTCGAAATATTTGGATGTTCTTTACGAAACCTGTAGTTTGTCCTCCAGACAGAACAAATTAGCAAGAAGTGGTTCTCTTGCAAGTTGATTGATGAAGCAGTAAGCCAAAAAGCACATATTTGTGTCGATGATGGTTATATCGAGATAGATATTGTATAGAATAAGAGCTGTTAAATCTAGAGCAATAAGGTTTAACATCTAAGCAATAAAATCAGTATTTGACAATGCCGTTCTCTTTCACTTCCTCAAGCAATAATTAAGGACTTCTGATATTGAAACAGATTGTTACAGTTATCGTGCTAGTAAATATAAATAATAAATGGTCTCCTTTCATATATATTCATATATAGGGTTTGTCTTTTGATAAAGTTAATTGCTCAATTTGATATCCGAGTAGATGCGATTAAAGATCACGAGTTGTTTTCAGTTTCATTATGATTTTGGGTTTTCTAATAACTTTCCAAAGAAATAAACAATGTACTTTACTGAAACAATGAACTGATAAATCCTTTTTCCTTGAAGACATGATTCCATAGAACTTAATTTTAGTTTTCCGTTATTTTTGTAACAAAAGAAATACTACAACATAGGCAAATCACACATCTTCGAACCACTGTCTCATGGTCCCCATGCTCCGGCTGGAACTTGAGCCGGTGGCTCATCACCCTCGCCGCTAAGCAGCTTGGTACATTGGTCCTTCATAAAAGGAGTAACTAGAGAAGCAACAGGAGACAACTTAAACCAGCAATTGGCGCCCAAGTCCACAATAGTCTTACAGCAACCAGGCGTTATCAGAAACCCGCCCACTAAAAAAGAATTGCGAATTTCGTCAAAACATCCCGGGGTTTTCATGATCGCTTCCCAGCATCCAGCGAACTGCTTTCCTGGCAACAAGGGTGGTATGATAGGATTATTCAGTGGATCAAAGGGGATGGTTGGGATCGTGGGCTGTGGGGGTGAGTTCGCCGATGGTGGTGACAGAAAGTTGGTTAAAGGCTCTGTAATGGGCAACAACCGAGCCGCTGTCGTAAAAGATATTTGGAAGGCGACAAGTGAAACGAAGACGACAAATAATGAACTTGTCGATGGTAGCATGATTTTTGCCATAACGGAAGCTATTTGGCTTGGAACAATGGTGGATTTGTTGAGTATAAAGGATATTGTAAGTTCTTTATATAGCCATGGCATGACATGAAACATCATAATTAAAGTGTGTAACGTTATTTCCATTTTAAAAAAAAGAAACAAGAAAAAGTGTGTAACGTTATTTTTATTGGAATTAAGGGTTATCCGGAGTTAAAAGTGAAGAGGAGTTAACTCCAGGACAATTTATTGCAACAGAAATGAAGGGGGAAAATGAATTAGTACAACACTTTGGCTATTTAATTAACGGTTACAAGATGAACCACAAAATCAAATGCGTGGAGAGCTATCATCATTCGACTATGTCATCACAGGAAGAGTTATACTCATGGCTATAAAGTTCGGATCTGATCGGTTCAACCGGTTGAACTGTAATCCGATATCTTTGTTGACTTGGTTTGATTAAAAAATCGAACATATAATTGATCCGGTCAAATCCGGATGACTCAATCGGTTGAATTAGAAAAAAAAATAAAATTACTAAAAAGCTATATAAAATTTTAAAAAAACACAAAAATATAATTTACATAAATAATTTTTTTTATTTATATAGGATTTATAAATATTATATTTTGATCAATATTTTAGTAATAATGTTAGAGGAAAATACAAAAATGATGCCATTTTGTAAAAAGCAACAATCATTTCTTCGGCCGTATGGACCCACACCCAAAAATCCAAACTTGTGACTAGTTGATCCTCCACTCTTCCTCTTTTCCTAGTTTGTCATTCCTTGGATGGAAGGGTGCTCTGTTTGTATCGCATACTCTTAATATTAATATGAATAAAATAATATCAAAATGGTTAAATCGTTGGTTCGATTGGTTGATCAGTAACCCATTGACATCGGGTCTCTGTTAGGTCGATCCCTCGTTCGGGTCCAATAACTATGCTCTCTTCGTTCCAATTTAGATACAACCATTTGATTCGGAATGAGATTTTATGTGTGTTTTGAATTTTTGTGTATTTTGATGAAGGAAAAATATTCTTTTTAGTGATAATGGGTTTACTATACCATTTGTGAAAAAAGATAATGGGTATACTGTATCAGATTATGATTCTTTTGATATTTTTTACGTGAAGGTTACCAAAATTGAAAAAGTTGCAAATAAATTAGATAGCCCAGTAAAAGAAATATTATATAGAAATATTATATGTATATTGGGACAAGGAAGTAAAAAAATTCAGAAGGAGGGAAAAGTTAGTTTTAGTTTTTGTTGTGCTTCTAATGAAGATTGGATCATTAAGCTGGCCTTCATGAATACTATTTCTTTCGTCTCTCATATTTTGCATTATTCTATATGCATGAATACAAATCTTGTTTTCATATTATATCACGTCTGATCGTCCCGTAACATGTATTAGGTTAAAGTACTAACGTACACAACTATTGATGTTTCACGATAAATTTATAAAAAACTATATTTGATCGTCATTGTACGCGTGCCGAACTTTGCATTGACACGCGTGTAAAGTCAAAATGTTGTAAAATATATGGGACATAGATAGTATTGTAATGCTCCTACTTTCACGTCTTGACGATGCGTGAACGTTATGTCATCACGGACGTAATCAATGACAAGGCCAAGTAACCCAAACGGTTTAGAGGTATAGAGAGTCAAGGAATTACCTATACATCGTCATTAAATCATTTTCAAATCGTACAACTTTATTTCATAAGATACGATTCCTAAATACCTGGTTAATTAAAAGATACAATGATCAAATTATTACAAGTTCTTACGTTACATGTCCTGATCATGCAATTCTCACTTTACTGGACACTATCATCAACATGTTGATTATATGCAAACGGAATACATAATCCGTGAGTATAAAACTCAATAATCTGAAGTATATGAATTTCATTTGTAGGGTATTCCCCGACTATGGCGAATCGGTGAGTTTCAGTAAAACTATTTTCTTATTTTATTAAAAAAAATATGAGAGTCATATCAAGCAAGTACTTTCATTTATACGTATTCATATCTTTTATGTCATTTTCTTTTTATACCACAAGTCTATGACTCGACTCGAAAGACAACTACAAAGACATAACATACTATGAGTATAGAGATGGTACGTCCATCGTCAGTCGGGCTACCTATGAGATTATGTTTCCGCACTTGCATGTTTCGTGCGTCGCCTTGCACCTTATGTGCGCTCTCAATTGAGATGATTTAGGCCTCCCTATAGGGAATAACCCGTAGCCCGGTTACAACGGTGTCGAAACCGCTGCATGCATATTAAAAGAATGGGGGATGCCCATCGTTCCCTAGCTAGTTCCTCGTCCGTGAGGATAACTCAAAGAATAACATTTTAATAGCCACCCAGGCTTATTTAAAGAAACAATGAATAATCCCCATGGTTTTGAGAAGGGACACTAAGTTCGACCTTATTCATGACAATTCCAAAAGATGTAAAAAAAAAAAAAAAGGTCATGTCAGACCCAGGAAGGGACGCCATTTTCAATCTTCATAATATTTTCATGGAAAATGACCAACGATCCAACGGATCTAAGAAGGGACGCGTAATGCTCGACCTTCACAACTCAAGGACACATATACATTGTTTTATTCATTTTTCGTTAGTTTATATGATTAAGATAATGAAACCAAGCCATATATCCTCGTGTCCTTTTTATTTAAGCATTTAGGGGTCGTTTTTTTGTTTATTTTTGAAGAGGATATATATGTTATAATGGTGCATATTCTAGGCCCTTCAATCCCAATACCCCACATCACATATCAAGCATGCAAAACAACCATCCTTGATCTGGATCCTAATGTCAAGGCTTGTTATTACATCCCGATCCCCCCATGGTATATTTATTATCCTTTCAGTACATAAACCACATGATCAAGTATAATTCATCGTATCATCACACCAAGCATACGTACATATAACGAAATACACCCATAACATTTTGTGGTCATGATTAGTATTAAAATAACGTCTCATATCCTAATGCATGCACCCATGCATATATTATCGAAACCCTAGTTTCGTCAAAACCCTAGTTTCATATAATTCATCGCATTTCCACACCAAGCATATGCATATGTAGCAAAATGCACCCATGGTATTTTCGGATCATGATTAGCATTAAGCTAGTATCTCATACCCTAATGCATGCAACCATGCACATATATTCAAAACTCTAGTTTCGTTATCGCCTTAACACATCAACAAGCAAACAAATATATCATCGCCACTATGACGGTACCCTCCTTATCATAATCACCACAACACATCATATTGATAAAATATTAAGCATGAGACGGATCGAGAGGGGCTAGGTTAGCTTCGAAGCGTGTATAACCCTAGTTTGCCTTAGAGTTAAAGACACCCTTACACCCAAGACCTCCCTCGTTGCTCCCTTGCTCTGTCAATTCCTTGAGCCTCTACCATTGGGTCACTGAAAAAGCCGTCGGAGACACTGGTTTTGTCAGAGAAGCTTAAATAATGTGTTTTAAGCTTGTTCTCATATAAACTTCTATACCCAAGACACCCAAGCTAGCGCCCTTCACTATCTGTAGGTGAAGGTGGTGGTGGCTCGATGACACAGAAGGTGGACATGTTGATGGCAGTTGGAGGTGGTGGTGTTTGGAGGTGTGGCGGAGGTGGAGGAGGAGAGGCAAAGGTAAAGTTGATGGCGAGGTGATCGTTGGTGTTTGGTGTTGGTTCTTACAGGGAAAGAAGAAGAGGAGCAGCAGCTATGGTGTGGAGAGTGAGTGGGTTCATGAATATTCATATTTGTTGTCTTCTCCTCGTCATGGTGAAACACGTGTAACAGCCTTTCTTCATTGGATTGTATGGTGTCTTGCTGCTCACCTGATGTCTTCCCCTGAGACACGAAAAATAATAATACTGGCTGCATGTGTGTGATGTTTCTAGTCATTCTGCCACATTTTATGACACTTAGAAGCATAGTGTCTCATCGTCCCGCAATGAAAACACTTGATGTGACTCTTGTCATGACTGTTGCTGCCGGTGCCTCTAGCACCTTCCTGGCATACTGCATAATTTCCGCCTCGACCTCTCTTTCTGCAGCCTCGTTCATATCACTGGCCTTTGCTCCGGTCTAAGATGCCGAATCCGAGTCCCTTTCTAGTTGATGATGTGTCCCCAGTGTTGTTCCTCTAGGGTGTCTGCAGCTCAGTATGAGTGAACATGAGCTGTCTATCACCACTGTCGGTGTTCTCACAGAGTCGAGCTCTCTCCTTATACGTCTTTAATCTCCATATGGCCTTCTTGAACGGCATAGTCTCAATGTCAAAAAATTGTTCGATCTCAGCAATAACTGGGAAGTATCTGTCACGCACACAGTCGAGTAGCTTCTTGACAAGTGCGACATCGTCAAGATCAGCACCAAGGATGGAAACTCTGTCTATCACCACAGTCGGTGATCTCACAGAGTCGAGCTCGCTCCTCATACGCCTTTAATCTCCCTATGGCCTCCTCGATCCCGGCAACAACTGGGAAGTATCTGTTAGGCACATAGTTGAGTAGCTTCTTGACAAGTGCGGCATCGTCAAGATCAGCACCAATGTTAGAAACTCTGCTAGACGTGCCACTGAGGTTTCCGGCAAACTTATCAACCGACTCCTGCTCTTTACCCGATTAGCACCCAGATACCTTGTCTTGAGGCTCTCCCAAGTTTCTTTTTCCGTCTTCTTCTTCTCAAACTATGCACTAACATCCGGCATAAGAGCAACGGCGTTGCGCATCGGAAGCAACGGCTAACAAAAACAAGTACTACAGGAGCAACATGATGAAAAATTTTCAGTGTACTTGCATCGTGCATTGATATAACTTTTGCGTGCGGACAATGGGACATAAAAGATAAAAGGACTCAAGAGGGGAAAAGAATCCCCTCTTTAAATTTTCATCAGACTGTTATCTAGCCCAATTTCTTAACATTGATCTCCCGATAATTAATTCATGGCGATTCAATTATCTCAAAAATACGAAACGTATCCCGTTTATTAATCTAAATTTTCTGAGATTGAAATGGATATCTCTAACGAGTAACATTCCTAACATTTTAACATTACATTATAACCTAATGTTATAATATGTCTTATTTGTTATCTTTACTCGCGTATTCTAATGTTTCTCGTTCATTATATTTATTCTCATGTGCACTTAATACCTATTTTATGTGACTAAGATCCACATGTACAACTTAGAGATGGGGAAAGTGAATAGGTTTCATTAAATTTTTATGGGTAATTCTGTGGAATCTTAGTTTTGAGTACACCGATGATCTCCGCAGACCACCAAGGTCGTCTACAGTTGAGACTTGTACCTTGAGAGTTTGTGTCTGTTTGCTATTTTAATTGATATCTAATAATTCTAAAAATACAAAGTAATGAAAAGCAAGTAGAGAACACATGATTTATACTGGTTCAGACACTCGTTATCAACTGATAATTGAGAGCTTAATCCAGACTTCCCTAGGTGACCAGTGTAGTCAATCCAAGAGATGAGTTCACTATTTTTTTTTTTTTTTTTGTTTACAAGACAACCCCTGTGCAAGTTAGCTAACTTGTCAAAGACGAAAAACCTAGATCCTTTGCATAAATTGTTTGTTGGACTTTGTCGTGCTTCTGTTCTTCAGTGCAGACTATTAAACCCTCTTCTTTTTGTTCTTCTTCAATTCAGATCACTTGAACAACCTTGAATTCAGATTGATTTTGAACACTTTGTACGTTAAATTCTTTATTCAACAGCACTGTTTTTTGAGCTCTTTGATCCCCTTTTATAGGTTGAGGAAATAAACTTTGTGATTGTACTTGACTTGATGTTGGCAACTTGTCTATTAGCAACAGATGTAACTCCTTCACTGATTTTGACAACACAGCTGTATTCTTATCCTCGTACTGTGACTCAATACCTCAAATCTTTGATTTGACAAATCCCCAGACCTCTGCCCCAACCTTAGCAACCATCTTTGCTGCACTCCAGTCTATTGTAACTCAGTCTATAATCAGTATCGTTGAGACCTCGTATGTACCCATTCACTACTGTAACCTTGTCTGTACCCAGATCTAATGAAATCCTTTATGCATTGCTAATTTGGCCCTTGTCTGTAAGATTGATCCCAGATCGTGAAGCATTTACAGGTCTTTTGTTATCCATGCATGTTTTAGCTACCTTGCTAGAATTCTCTGTAGTAGTCTCCATATGTGACGGTCTACTCTCCAGCATCTAACCTACACTGTAGATTACTAACTAATTCCCAGACTTAGCACACTAACAACATCATAACTAATACTTCTAAGTTTTGTTCATCAATTTTTATACAACTGGAAGGATTACACATTCCTATCAATCTCCCCCTAAATTGATTCGATCGAAACTTCTAAATAATCTTACTAACTAAATGCAATGTTTAAAAAAAATTAATCTTATTTCTTAGACTATAGTGCAGCAAAGGATATATCCTTTCTACCTGTGATGCTCACTATCTTTGTTGCACTGATGAGGCTGATCCTCTGATGTTCTATGGTATCTTTTTTCCACCCCATGGGATCACTCCCCGTGAGGTCTGTGCCCTAAGGGCCTTTCTTGTAGGGTTTTCTTCCCTTGAGATTTATGCCCTGATAATCTTTTCTTGTAGGGTTTGCGCCCCCCGAGGCCTGTGTAGCTTTGCAGCCCTTTTTCCTTCTGCTGTTGCTGATTTTCTTTTGAGCTTGTCTGCAAATGGCTTTGCTGCTGCTTTTCCCTTTTCTGCTGTCTTCTTCCCAAATAGCCTTGCTGCTTCTTTCCATTTTTTTTGTTGCTTTCTTCCCCTTTTTGTTAACATTTATTGCTGCTTAAGGACTTCAATTGCAACTCGAAGCGCTTTTAGTTCAGAAGTGGTTGTCTATTGAGCAGTTGTGGCCTTAGCAGCTTCAAGTTGAAGCTTGTTTTCTAACAAGGTGATCCTTGTATCATTGTTGAGGATATGATCTTTGAGCTGCTGTTGAGTGATCTTTAAAGAAGTTTGTAGTCTGCGAAGGTCAGCTCAATGTCAATGATCTTTAAAGAACATGATAGTTAAAGAAGTTTGTAGTTCATTTGGATGTCAGATGTGCCATTATAGAGTAGGCCTTGAGGGAAGCCCACTGAGGGTGGATCTGCCTTGTTCTGCACAAATCTGCATGAAGAGGGGGGAGGGGAAAGAACACCTTGATCATGTATTTGTTCTTGACCAGAGAGGGTGTCACTCATCTGGTGTTTATTGATTTTTTCAAGAGTGACATCTTTGAAATTGCTTTCTGCTGCACTCTTTCCTCTCTTATCATTGGGGTTGTTTCAAGTTATTCATCCTCCACTATGATCGCCACCTCTGCCTATGTAGGAGTGAGATCAGATGTTGTAACTTGAGTGAACTCTACTTGCTCAGTAGTCTGTTGATAGTCTGTAGGTAGCCTCTACTGCATGACTGATTGGTGATGCTGACTCTTTTGTTGGTGATCCCTCTGCTATCTATATTGATATCTTGTTGTCCTCTACCTCTTCTACTATAAGTTCTTATGCTTGTTTTTCCTCTTGTGCAGATTCAATCATAGATTTTGACTATTGCTAAATTTTAGACGATTAGTTTTAAAACATTGTTTTTTTCCAAAAATAGAGCTGTAGTAGAGTAAAATAATACTGGTGTACATTCCACATATGCATTAGAGTAGTAGAGAATTTTGGCAATTTTACTAGTTCAAATCAATTATACCCAATTCTCGTCGAAATTGAATAAACTTGCTCTCATCAAGAGGCTTTATAAAAATATCTGTAACTTGTTTTTCTGTTGAAATATATTACCTTTTTGTACATGATCTCTAATAAAATGATAACTGACATCAATATGCTTGGACCTAGCATGAAAATCAGGATTTTCTGAAATTGTCATCGTAGACGTGTTGTCACAAAATATTGAAGTTTTAGAAAACGTTATACCATAGCCTGCAAATTATGACCTCGTCCATAATACTTATGCAGCACACCTTCCTGTAGCTTTGTATTCTCCTTCTATAGTAGAGGATGACATTGTGGTTTGCTTGTTGCTGAATCATGAAATTAATCTTGCATCAAGAAATTGACATGAACTACTTGTAACTTTTCTGTCAACTCTACAATCAGTAAAGTCTGTATCTGAATAACATGTTAGTGTAAAATCTGATTCCATAGGATGTATGACACCCAGATCTGGAGTTTTTTTTAGATATATCAGGATTCTTTTTAATGCACTGTAATGGGATTCTTTTTTATCAGACTAATACCTTACACATACGTAGACTGAGTACTAGATGTCTGATCTTTTTGTAAAAGAATGTACCAAACATGAACGAAAATTACAATGAGCTTAAACCATCATGTCCACATGCAATCAATCAATAACGTCATGACAATGAGTTTGAATCGATGAATTGTTATAATTAAAATGCTAAAAAATACATAAAAAAGCAAAAAACAGTATAAAAACAATTCAAATCTGTTCAAAACATTCCAAAACAATTGAAAAGTGTTAAAAACACCATAAAACAATCTCAAATAACTTGAAAACGTAAGAATTCTTCACAAGAGATCTTGAAATTACCTTAAAACACTCAAAAAAATTTGAAAAAACCTCAAAAACAAGGGAAAAATTCTTGATAGGTACCCCTATGTAACTTTATTTACATAAAAATACCCCATTATTATTTTATTTCCATTAGATATCCCATAATCAATTTGGAGATCCTTTTCCCAAATACAATTATTCAATAAAAAATTCAATTTTCTAAAATCAATTACTTTTAAATCCAAAAGATGAAGACAACGAAGAGAACGAAGAACTTTGGATTATTAATAAAAGGATCGACTTGGCTCAAGCTCGACTCAATGTGATTAGGGTTGGAGTGAATAAATGAGCCGAGTCAAGCTTGATTAGGCTCGAATCAAGCCTAAGTTGAAGCGTGAGCCTATTATTTACCTAAACGAGTCAAGCTCGAGCCATGCCTAACTCGGCTCGAGTTGGCTCATTTGTAGCCCTAATCATAACTCAATATACCATATGAACATTGAATAGAAGAAAATAATTCAGTATTTGTGACTCATGACATGAATACTTTAGATTCTACAAAAAAAGAATAAAATAACTTATAATTTGCTACTTTATATTATCAAAGAAGAATGATAATTGTGATGACTAATATTTCAATGTCATAGAAAGGGCAAAAACTATATCATATCATATCAATACTAAGAATATCATAATTCATTCATGATAGGTAATCTTCATCAATAAGAAAAACATGAAGAACATATTCAATCTCAGAAATCCCAAAGAAATAACATTAATACATCGTCATACAAATGTTTTACGCAACAATCATCATAAGAAACAATTTAATACTATGAAAACAATTAAGATCTATTGCAAATCTAAAAGAGAAGTTTGAAAATTTGAGAATAAACCTAAAAACCCTGAAGAGAATTGAATTTTGGTGAAGTCCTTAGAACTTGATTTAATTCTAATGTTGATGATGACCTTAGATCTATCATCTCCGCCGTTGGTCTGAGAAAGTTATAGATCTGATTTTTTAGGGTTTTGAAAGCATCTCTAGATCTTTCCCTTTTCATCTCTATTCTCGTAGGTATTTATAGGGAAAAGAGAAATTAATCAATCCCCTAAAATATCTACTTTAAATTAAGAAAGATAAACAGTACAGAGATCATGCACGGTTGTGCGTGGTATGACATGGCTTGGCTTGGGCCGTGTGACAAAGCCAACGTGATTTCCTATCATGACAATGCACGGTCGTGTCTGGTATGGCACGAACTGGTTCAGGCCGTGCATCGAGAGATTACACAAGGGGACACTGCTGTTCTTGATTGTAGACTTTACACATGGCCGTGTTTCGTTAAAATACACTAAAAATGATCACCAACAAACACAGTTTCGCTTCGAACACTTTCAATCTAGTAAGTCATGCATTCCAAAGCTCAAAAAACATCTTCTAAGTATCTTGATTCTTAATACCACTCTTCTATCATCATTCTGTAATAAAAACAAAAGTTTCGATAGTACCAGGTTCAAAAAATAAAATTCAACTAACATGAATAAATAAACTATGAAACCAAAACAAATCGTAGGTTTAAGAACGTAAAATAAACATTATTTTCACCCAAATCAAATGTTTCCTTGTCTCTAAAAAAAATGATACAAGAAAAGGCATGAACAATGTAAAATGAGTATCTCAAACCAACTAAATAAATAAGTGTCATAAAACATAATTTCTGCAAGCCAGTTCATCTTCCCTCTCGTTATACTACATAAACTCATCCTCAAATCTCTAAGCATTCTCCTAATAAGGCTCCACAAACCAACCCGAAGATCTCATTAATTATGCAAGAATAAGGGTTCAACGCAAATAATATAACAAGATACAAGTATTCACATAATAACCATATTCTTACCTGAACCAAATGTGCACCTCAATCCAATATAAGGCCAGAACCAATAAATAAACAAGATAGATGAAAGAGGATCAATTATTTGGTCATGTGGAACTTGGGTGTAAAAGGAGTATAAAATATATGGATTGAGCCAGGTACCGAACACAAACATTTCTCATCCCCCTTTAAAGCATTGTGCTTTGATATTGACCACCACAAATGTATCACACACAACTCAGAAAAGAATACACCAATCTTTAGGGTCACGACTTGCTTTGCGTTTTTTTGTTCCCTGAATACCAAGCCTCCCCTTTTGTCTATAAGATAGATGATATTTTTGAATACAAAAGTAAGAGACCCTATATTTTTTTTAGCCTTTGTTTTTTTCCTTTTTTTTAATGTCAAACCTTGCACCCTTTGTACCGTACAATATGTAACCAACCCACACAATTGACAAAACACACCTAACTCCCCCAAACCGTACTTGACTCATAATTTATAATTTACAAGGTCCAAATAGGGTTCTTTGTAGAGCTGAATAATAACATGTGAAAAATAAGAACAATTTCCAACTCATAAATCACAAGAACATAAATCTGACCCCGAATCAAGGAGAAGTCAATAGGTCTAACGGGTTATGGCTGCACAAAAAACTGAAATAAATGATTTACGATGCAAACCTCTTCGCCTTATCACTATCGAGTAACTAGTAATTTAAGCTTGGTGTATTATAAGAATCTAGCCTTATCTTGCCCTCATATCCTGCAACCGAGAAGGATTTCATCTCAGGCTATCTTTATTCTATTATGACACTTATCTTATTATTTTATTTGGAGTTAACATATTTTTCATAGCTCCTAAAAAATCTTGTGTAAATTCTTTCAATAAAACAATAAAAAAATATTTGTTTAAGTATAAATTATCAATAGGTCTTATTTTCAAAACTCATGTACCAATGAGTCACACTTAACTTATTAATAGCCATTTGATCTTATTTGATTTTATTTTAGGAATGATTTGTTGTCTTTCCTTATTTCATTGAAGTTTTATTTTTTATAGATGATTAGTTGCTAAATAAGATAATTTTGCATGATTAATTGATAAATATTTTAGATTTTGATGACTAAATAGGTAATTATCTCTTTATTTTAACAAATTTTCTACTTTTTTATTTTATTTTTTTAAAACAAAAGAAGACATAACAAAAACACACATGACAACACCCGATGATCAAACACAACGAAATAACATTACTGACACGATAAATAAAGACTGACTGAATATATTATACAGACCATAGCTTCAAATCAAGTACTGTCTAAACTACTAACTGTCATAACAAAAAAGTCATAAAATCATAAAAATGAGCAATAATATCCCACCCCTACCTTAAGCACTACATTGTCCTCAATGAAAAGATTAAAATGAAAAACCAAGGACAATTCTCACAAAGTATCACCACTCAGGTGGTGGTGGCTGGAAATGCATCTGGCTAACATGCCAATCATAAATCTACTGTTGCATATTAAGCTGACACTTCACCGTAGACTCCATACGTGAGATCTTCTCTTCATATCTGCTTACCCTTGCCAGTACATTCCTCTCAAAAGTGTGAAGAAAGGGAAAAAACACAAGGACGACGAAAGCCAAGAATTTGAGCACCAACTTGTGATAAGTCGGCCAAGAGTCAGGAGCAAACGTCTTCATTTGAAGATGATCCAACAAGCTATCAGCATCTCCAGATAGACCAAGTGTAGTGATCACGGGACTGTTATAGTAAAAGTATCTATAACCATTCTCTTCGATAGAACTCGATATCAGTCCTCGTTTTTCTTGCCACGAAACACCAAACCATGCTTATTCTGCCATCTAAAAGTCGGCTCTGGATCAAGAGTATCCCTCCTCAAAGCTGGGTTGCCACGAGCAATAGAAGAAGCGACGGTGGATTTCACTCTAAGCATCGTACTAGAATCAAACAAATACATCCATGAAATACATTTTCATTCCTCTCGAAAAAAGGAGAGATTTTCCTTTCTTCAACTTTTCTATCAGTTGCTGAATTAACTTCTTGATGTCAAACTAGGATCTCGGTTTGCTAAGTTGACCTCATCTTCTTCGTCTGCCATCGTCCGACTTACCGAACATGTTGTTTGATCTTTCAAAGTCTTCAAGAGGTCGAAACTGATCCTCAGTTAAGCTTGTAATGCAAATCATTCAGATTATCTTGTGGAAGTTAGCCTGAATAGACTTTGCTCGGTGATGGTTCGTCCTTGGGACACTCGCTTCATCCGACTTCGAGTTGTGAATCAGAAGTAAATGGGATTGTGATTATTACCATCTTTATAGTCTCTTTCATTGACTTCTCTCTTTCATTGACTTCTGCATCTCTTTTTTAAAATTTTTTAACACAGACAAAATTTCAGGAGATACTCTTTCTCTGTGTTTCTAACTCAATTTCGGATTCTCGAGTTGCTACGATTAGAACTATTTGATAACTTTGTATATTGAAATAATATAAAGTGTACATTAAATCTATACAAGAGTCCTCTATTTATTACAACGGTCATATTATAATTGCCATATTACAACGGTTATTTTCTTATATTCTAATATTGTAACATCCTCCCTCAAACTCAAGGTGGTTCGAAAGAGATCAAATTGAGTTTGGATACAAGTGCATGAAATCGTCCTGGTGGTTGGGTCTTCGTGAAGAGATCGGTAGTCTGATCAACTGATGACGTTGAAGAGAGTGAGAGGGTCCGATGAGAAAAGTGGTGTCGTACGAAATGACAATCAATCTCAATATGCTTCGTACGTAATGAAACACATCATTGTGCGTGATTTGAATAGCACTCTGACTGTCACAATGGATAGGTGTGCTGGTGGAGAATGAAACACCCATATCGCTAAGAAGCCACCGTAACCATACTAGCTCAGCAGTGGTGTCAGCTAAGGTACGATACTCAGACTCTGAACTGAAACGTGAAACGATAGACTGTTTCTTACAACGCAAAGAAATAAGAGATCTACCAAGAAAGAAGCAGTAGCCAGTAGTAGATCTTCGATCAGTAGGATCACCTGCCCAATCAGCATCGGAAAAAGCATGCAGTTCTAAGGTCGAAGAAAATGAGAAATGCAGACCATGAATGATAGTATTTTTGACATAGCGTAAGATTCGAAGAACAGTAACAAAATGTGTAGACCGTGGTGATGTCATGAATTGACATCATACTTTTTATTATGAGACGGAAAGAGTAATAAAAAAATTATTATCATAGTTTTTATGGCTATCAACATTAAAAGGTTATTTTTTTAGTATTTTTGTGTGGGAAATTGTTTGTAAATTAGGAGAAGTTTCATTCAATTTGAACGATAAAAATTGTTGTATTTATGTATTCCCTTCGTTCTATATATTTTATAACATATACGTATTTTATATTATTATATAAATATGAATATAAATCTTATTTTTATAAATCAAATCACATATGATCATCCCATAATAAATATTAAATAATAATATATAATTTATATAATAATTAATATTTTACGATAAATTTATATAAAAAAAATATTTAATCGATTTTGTCCGCTTGTCACTTTATATCACGAGCGAGTATTACTCCTGAGATGGCGGGGTAATACCACGCACTCTTTATTGAAAAACTCCGGATAGGTTTAAAAATTGGAAAAAAATAATTTGAATATTCTGGAATTGGGGATGGTGGGGTAGTCTTTTTCCTTTTGGCTTTAGCTAATGTTGTTCTGGTTCTAATTCTTCCATAATTTTCTTTCTTTCTTTCTTTCTTTCATTTTTTTTTTTTTTTTTTGTTTTTGTGGGGGTTATATAATTCTTCTATCATTTGAAGAAGTCCAATTTTCAAAGAGAGTACCAGAAAAGAGGTCAAGAATTGAACACGAGATGATTGTGTTGTGGCTTCTATAGTTGGACATTTCAAAACAAGTTGTCTATTTTGATACCATCATAAACAAAAAGAGTGGTTACATGGGGAGGCTGTGACTTGGATACACAAAAAGTGGTTACATGGAGGGCTTTGACTTGGACTGCGGTGCGCGTGTTCTGTTGAAACTTCATGTTTCAAGTTCTCATCAATTTATTTTTTTATATTTTTGCGATTTACCATTTCTTGGAGTTCTATTATGGGAAGGTTTCTAGAAGTTCAGTTAGATCAATCATATTCAAAGTCTCTAATTAGTATTCCATCCGTTCCATAAAAAACTATAATCAACTAATTTGTTATGATAATTTATGTAATTGTTTGACCAAATAAAATTATCTAATTGTTAATTTTTTTTAAGTGATGATTTTCTTGTGATTATGGGAGGGTGAGAAATGACAACAAAAGATAGTCAGATGAGTTAAGATGATATAAAATAAAAAAAATTCAATAATTTTCTAAAATCAATCTTATTTATCAATAAGAGGTTCACAAGATTTTTTTTAAAGTCATTAAGTTCTCATCATAATATGTATTCTAATTCACCCTCATTTAAGTTTATGAAAGAAAATATTTAATCGATGTTTCGTTGGTGTTGCAAAAATAACGTAATGACAGCTTCAATAATACAAGTTGAAAAATTTATAATATATCTTAAAAATTTATATTATAACTAATCGAATATATATGCTCATATTGTAATTCTAAAATATACTAAAATTTGAATTTACATATTCATCAATTTACTTTATAAATTTTTCAACTTACAGTGAAAATTATCAACTTATAGTATTTATAATAATTCTATTGCAGCATACAAGTACTTTTAATATTGAATCTCATGTTTTCAATTATTATAATAATCAAACCACAAACCCTAAACCTCAATATTTTTCATTCTCTAATGTTGTCATTGTCGCTTCCATCATTGTCTCCAGCACCTCTACTGCACGGAATAAACATTGTGTACGTAAACAATTCTTGGAATGTTTAATGGTCCTAATTACCATCGCAATTAAGCGTAATTTAAAAAAAACAATAATCAAACCACAAACCCTAATCCTAACTCTTCTAATCCTCAAACACCACCGTCGCCCCCACCTAAGACGAAATTATACTTTTTTAACATACAATACCCTCGTTTAAGCTCAATAGTGTGCCTTTTGTATAAAACAATGCACTCGTTGTGACGGGACAATGCTTCTTTAAAAAAAAATGATGCACTTGTTTCTACGTGACAATGTGCTGCCTGTGCTTTTATTAATGTCATCGGAGTAGACAATATGCCCTCATTATTATTTCGTACATCATGTACATAAAAATTGTGTTCCTCGACATTCATCAAACCAACAAGTTCATCTTTTGGTGAACAAATTGGAAATCTTGAGCTTTTGGATGGGATCGGGGATCTTAATCCTCACAAAGGTAAGCCTCATCGGTGTCAAGATTGATCTCAGCCAACTGTGGACACCAGAAGCAACCCTTGGCCTTTTAGATTGGAAATCACCGATTTTCAATTTGACACGATATAGAAGCTCATCGTCTCTTCTTGTACAACATGAATAATCGAGATTGAATCTGTATATGATGGTGGTCATGGGTGAAGAGATTGAAAATATTAGATCAAGAGAAAGAACGATGCATGACATACAAATTTACGTGGAAAATCCGAATTTTGAATGAAAAACGCACAACACCATCAGAAACACTAGTGGTAAACCTCAATGTGAAGAGAAGATTACAAATTATGTTAGATTACCTTGACTCGTTACGTGGGTTGTATATATAATATACCCACAAAATAGGAGAGAAAATATTAAAATGTAAAAAGCCCATCGACACAACCCACACGACCCATGCGCCGGAAGGAAAGCCTTAAGTCGTGTATAGTGATTTAAGAACCATCATCACAGACGGTCGTGCGCCATATGCACAACGTCCTCAACTCGTGCTCAACGCCTCTAGAAAGTCATGAAGCATGGTCATGCGCCATATGCACAGCCTATGTCAATAACCTTGACTTTCTACTCCTTTATGTCACTTTCTTCACATAAAAACATAAATACGGGTTCACATCATATTAGATATCCTGTTTAGGTTTCCATAGACTTAGTGTAGCGCAAATGTGTCGGGAACATGAAGTTGTCAATTACCTCAACAATCTCTCACTTGTTGAGTACTTCTCATAAATTGATGTCATCCCAGCAGTTAAACACTTCAATCCAACCTCACTAACTCCCTTAGTCATGCAATTCGTACTGTTTAAAGTCCTATGAACCTTTTCCAACAGCATCACTTTCTTCTCGACCTTCTCACGAATAAAATGATATTGGATGTCGATATGCTCAGTATGAGAGTGATCTGCCATATTTCTAGCTAAATAAAGAGCTTCCTGATAGTCACACTTCAACTTCATTGGTTTGACCCGAAAACCAAGCTCACTACTCATTCTTCGTAAACACATAACTTCCTTACTTACATGAGTCAAAGCCATATACTCAACTTTTGTTGACGATAGCACTACAACACTTTTTCTTCTACTCATCTAACTCATAACTATACCAAACAAGTTGAAAATATACTCACTAGTAGACCTCCTGCTATCAATGTCACTCCCCAATCCACATCGACATAGTCTTTTAATTAAAGATTACTCATATTACCCGTACCCTAAAAACACAACGTATGATATGAAATTCCTCGAAGATACTTGAGAACTCTCTTAACGGCCAACCAATGCTCCTTGTCGGGATTTGACAGGTGCCAATTCAATACTCTCACTACATACACAATATCAGGTCCAGTGCTCATCATAACATATATAAGACTACCAACTGCACTTGCATATGGAATATGTGATATCTCTTCAACCTCATCAAGTGTCCGTAGATAACTTGGTTTCTAAAGGCATGGGAGAACTCTTTGATTTGTAGTCCAACATGTTGAATTTCTTCAACACATCTTTAACATATTTCTTTTGACCCAACCACAATTTCCTTCTAGCACGATCACGAGTAATCTACATTCCTAAGATGAAGTTACTAGGTCAAGATACTTCATCTCAAAATTTTATGCCAGCATACTCTTTATAGACTTCATCGACTTTTTACAGTTTTCTATCAACAGCATATCATCTACACATAGTAGCAAATAACAAAATCCTTACCAACTTTTTTCATATAAACATAATGATCAGATTCACTGCGAATGAAATCAAGCTTAAGAACGCACGTATCGAATTTCTGGTAGCAACACCTAGAGGTCTGCTTTAGTCCATACAAAGACTTCAACATGCATATCAATTTTTCTTTTTCTTTTACTACAAAATCCTCTGATTGTTGTATGTATATCTCCTTCTTCAAATCACCATGAAGAAACACTATTTTGACATCTTGTTACTCAACATCCAAATCATAGGCAGTAGGTATAGCAAGCACAAATATAACAAATGTCAACTTCACCACATGCAAGAAAATCTTATCATAATTGAGTCCCTCGATTTATGAGTAGCCTTGTATCTCCCCAAAGAACCATCTGTTTTTAATTTTCGCTTAAAAAGATTCATTCGCAACCAGCTGCTTTTCTACTAGTAGGGAGCTCACATAATTCCATACTATTAATTCCTTTCAAAATATCTAAGATTGTAATTTAGGTGACATTCGTAAAGTGACTGATGACTACATAATATAAAATTAAATAAGAAATTTACTTTGTTTATTCATTCTTATTATTATTCTTATTCTTATAGGAAGAAGAAGAGATAAAAAAAAAAAAAAGAGTGTAAAACGACTAACTGCGGTTAATTACGGGTTTGGTGGAGAAGATGATGGATGAGAACATGCAATACCATTTTAATTAACTTTTAAAACTGTCATGTGAAATGGAAGAAATTGTGATGGATTTTAGAATAATAAGAAAAAAAATATTATGTGCAAGATATTATGGAACAACTGTGTTTATTTTTTGAAGGAAAAAATAAATAATTGATAATTCTTAAATTAGGTATCTTTTTTGATACATAAGCTCAAAAAATAACACCTATTTTATTAGGATATGGGAGGATTTATGCAGGAATTTCAAGAAGAGGTCATAGTGGAGTTTTGCGATTTTTTGCCAGGAGTTTTGCGATTTATCTCATTTGGATGGAGTAGGCAAGTAAACCATGCAGGAGGGGATGAGTGCGATGGTGCTTGCGTTCTAGGATGTGTCAGTGGTGTTGGGTGTTTCGAGACATCTCTTTGGTATTGAATGCTCTCTAGAGATGTTCAATGGTGCTTGGTAGTCTAGGAGAAGTCGTCCGTGTTCGATGTTCTCGAAGATGCCGTAGGTGTTGGGCGTATGTCGATGTGTTCAATATTCCAAGAGATTTGATGGTGTCGAGTGTTCTAAAAGATTGTTTCTGGCATTCTGTGTTTGTGAAGATAATGTTGATGTTGTTGGATTTCAGGTGTTCAAGGAGTTGCGTGCAGGGACAGATGCAGGATAGGGCCAGAGGGTTGGGTTTTTTAGGTTAAGAATATATATATATATATATTCTGAGTAATTTATACAAATAGAACAATGTTGCCCAGATATATATATATATATATTCTGAGTCTAATTTATGCAAATAGAACAATGTTCCCCAGCTGGTATGCACATGTGTTTCCTTACTCCCGCTTTTGTTTATTTTTCATGAAATATACTTAATTACATATTTAAATTTCTCTTTTCATATGTTGAATGTGCATATCTAATTATTTATCTAGTAGTACACATGTTTACTTCAAGCTGTAATTCTTATACCTATGTTTACGTATATAGTTTATTAGTATTTGCAAACCTATAGCTATTTCAATCTTGATTTTTTTTCCTCGAAACAAATATTAGAAATAAAAAATAAAATAATGAAATTTTTTATTTAGATTAGGATGTAATTTTCGAAACAAGTTTACTATTTTGACCCCCCTAACTTTTTATCCTGGATCCGCCACTGATTGCACGTTTTGGGTGTTTGAGGAGTTATGTGTTTTGCATATTTTGAGTGTTAAAGAAGTTATGTGATGTGCAAGTTTTGAGTGTTCGAGGAGTGACGCTTTCTACGCTTTCAGATGTTCAAGGAGTTATGTATTCTGTGCTTTTGGGAGTACGAGGAGTTATCTGTTCTGCTCATTTCGGGTGTTCAAGAAGTTTCCCATCCTGCGTGTTTCAGGTGTTTGAGGAGCTTCGTGCTTGTCATCGCGCACAGCCTATGCACTGTGCTACCTATCGTGCTCAGCAACTACATTAGTCCTTAGACACAGCCCGTGCTCCTCATGCACGACTTGTGCTGACCTGCAAATGTCTATTCTTCTCTGTTTGAAGAATTCATGAGGATGCGTACTTAATGAGCATAGATTTTATCCGTCGTCGTGAATTTGAAGTAGTCGATAACCTAAATAAAGATAACTATAATTTTAAAAAAAATGACAAAGAATCTTTTATTATAATTTTAAATTTCCAAAAAAATAAATTAATCAATTCTAGTCTCAATTCGGACCATTAAATATTTCTCTAATAAAATAATAAATTAATAGTTTCAAAATTGATCAGAGTAAAATAATAGTAACAACGAATATATTCTCATCATATATAGGCCTTAGGTTAGGTCCATTTAAGTTTCGATAAATCAAGAAGAGCACTATTGTCAAGACAATATTTGCTACTATGGAGACAAATATCTGTAAATAAGGTATTATCAATAGTTTTGATAGTATTGACAATAACAAATATTGTCTTGACAATATCAATTACTTAAATTGAATTTAGTTTTATCAATCTTTCGTCCTACAATATCAAACACAAAAATCAACTAACAAAGAAAAGAAAAATCAAATAATATGAAACTCTCGAATTATCTTTTGTTTTTGTCAAAGATGACCGGATAAATACTCCATTCGTCCTCGATAAATTATGATATATTATAAAAAATAAACGTTTTACATAAATTATAACATTTTTATATTATCCAATAATATTAAAAATCCAAATTATCTTTATTTTATATCATATTATTTTTTTTTCTTTTTTTTATGTCAACTCCTTTTATAACATCACGATTTATCAAAAACAAACAAAATAATTTTTTTAATTTAAACTCATTTTTCTCATTACTTTATCCAATAAAATTATGTCAGCGATTAAGTACGGAGGGAAACTAAAACGACCACAAGCCTTAGACCAGCATTCCATTGAAAACAAAAAAAAGGCTTGAAATGCTTACGGTTAAGCGCAAAACAAGCGTCAAAATGACAAAAGCAAAACCCAATAAATCAAAGCATACAACACCACCCTATCACCCCCTCAAATAAAACCTCTCCTCTCTCCCCTCTCCCCTCTCCCCTCTCCCCTTCCCTTCCTCTCAGCCATGCCGTCCCGATCGTCATCATCATCTCCGACCACACCAACGGCTCTGATCGCGCACATCACCTCATCACCGGACCTCTCCTCCTCATCATCTCATCATCATCACCAGCTCCTCCTCAAATCGCTCCGGAAATTGAAGAACCAGATCATCGGGAACCGGACGAAGAAGCTCGCGTTCCTTAAGCTCGGTGCCGTCCCCGCCGTCGTCCACATCCTAAGGGCCGTGGAAGCGGAGACTGGTGGTGATGGTGCGGAGGAGTTGGTGGGAATTGTTGTACAGGCGGCGGCGGTGATTGGGAGCTTTGCGTGCGGTGTTGAGGATGGGGCGAGGGCGGTGGTTGAGGCCGGGGGGTTTGAGGTCCTGTATCGGTTGCTAAAGCATTGGGATGCGAAGGTATTGTGTTGGAGAAATTTGATATTTTATTAGCTGGAATTTGGATTCTGTTGGTGTGTGTTGGATGCTGTGTTGGATGAGCTTGAATTGGATGAGATGCTGTCAACAGTGATCCAACGCCGATGAATTTAAAAAATAGAAATTTTATTGAGAGAAAAAAGTTTATTCATCAGCTTTGGATCATTGCTGGCACTAGATTCTATTTTTCCTATATTATTTGTAGCTCTAAATGAATTTGACTTGACTGCGTGCTTGGGGTTTAAGCGTGCAAATGTGTGGCTTATATTACAGGAAGTCGTAAATATTCGGGGTGAAAGGATTTGAACTTGTGACCTCTTGTCCCACTTGATGCATGTTTGTTGTGTTGATGAACTAGGACTGCCAAAATTTCGAAGCTATTATAAGTTGAAGATGCGTGATATTATTTGTATAATGTCTTTATGAATGTCTATTTTGGGGTTTAAGCATGTTGAATATGCCGAATCATCTCGTACAAATTTTCATGTATATAGGGGAATAGAATTAGAATGTGTGGCCTCCGTTGGGTTTTCAAATGTGGAAATTACGCCAACTCATCGAATAACCAATGTTGGTTTTCTTGTGAGTTTTTTCAAAATATTCCTACTTTATGTAGATATTGTGGAGTTTATTGTAACAAATGATAGATGAGTTTGTAGAGGTGTTGTAGCTATGGGAATAGTTTCATTTTGTTTTGTTCTATTTTAGAGAAAGTTTTCAAAGAAGCAAATGTTGTATTTTTTATTTTATTTATTCCCGTATCAATGGTATATAATATTATATGGTATAATGTTCCCATGCTTCCCAGGATGCAACCATTTGGCGTCTCTAGATTGACAAGCATCCGTAAATCGAGAAGCTTGTAGTTGGTTCTTAGTTCTTACTACTATCAATGTCTGAGAAAATGTTTGTTTGGTCGGGCTAGACCATGATGTTATATTGATAGCTATTAGCTAGGACAAATTGGCATAATAAATGTTGTTATTGTACATGGAGATTGGCATCTCTTCTTGGCTTCCTTTCCCATCATGGCATATTGGATATGCACCTGAAGTACCATTAACTTCTTTCTTGTTTGAAGCGTTTACTTCCTTCAGTCATCCTTACCTTGAAAGGGTGGTCTTCTAAGACAGATTGTTTGGAATGAGCGGAACCTGTACTATGTTTGGATTCTTTGGCTCAGTAAATGTGTGCCCTTTTCTCACAACTAGTTCATGTTGGATTTTGGGGATTATGTAATGATCAATGATCAATACGTTAGTTGATTTGATCCTCTAGCATGATCTTCTTGGGTATATTGACGTGACAATATTTGGTCCGGGATCTTATTTTTCTGGAAGTGACCATAACGTGTCATGACTTGTTTACACATCTTGTCATGTGTTGATGAATCACATTTAATCTCAGTGTTATGTGTGCAGGTTGTGAATGCTTGCGCTAGGTCACTTAAGATGATCTATATGTCGAAGTTGGCTCCGAAATATGATTTTTCGAAACAGGATAGCTTGGATTTTCTTCTATCCTTGCTGAATAGTAAAAGTGAAAGTGTTACAGGACTTGGTGCAAGTATCATCACGCAATCCTGCCAGAGAGGTCTTGAACAGGTGGCGTTATGTGAGATTGGGGTTCTTAAAAAGCTTCAGAAACTTCTTGGGGGATCCGTGAATCAAAGAGATGCTTGTTTAGAGTCTCTAGCAACTTTGATTAAGAGCAATCCTGTTGTAACTCGGATGTTTGTCGAAGCTGATGGAGGCAGTGGTTTAAGCGGTATAACACAATTATTAAATAATCGATACCCAAGGGGAAGGTTGCTTGCATGCATGTGCTTGAGTGCTGTTTGGAACACTTCTCCGAGCTATTTAAAGGATGTCAGACTAAAAAGGAGATTGATAGGCATACTACTCGAACTTCTTAGCGAGCCTGGCCAAGTCGGAGATGAATCTCCATTTGCTTTTGCTAGATTAATTGACGGGAATGAGGAAGCCCAAAGGTTAGCATTTGAATCAGGAGCTGTTGAAAATTTTTGTAGTCTCTTGAAAGAAGGTTCATTGCCAGCTAAACGCATTGAGGGAATATTTCTAGCATTGGCTGAATTGTGCGCAAAGTTGCGACTCTGCAGGTCTAAGATCCTCTCTCTAAAGGTCTGTTTTTTGTATCAGATTCGGATGTTTTCATGAAACTAACATCTTGAAAGATTGGTCCGAGTGATTGTTTATTTATTCATTCATTTTGACGTTTCTTCGGGGATTCTTGAGCTATTGAGGATGAATTCTGTCTCGTGGGCGATGAGGATTCCGCTAAGGTTATCCAGTAATATGATAGGCGATGGAAACATATTTTATATACGATGAACTATTTCCTCTAGCGGTCTTCTTATGAAAGTGATTGCCGTAATAAGTAAATGTATTTGGTGAGACAGTTAAAACCACACAGAGATACCTGTTCCGATAAAACCACACAGAGATGAGATTTGGTATGTTTTGGTGGGCTTGGGAAGTAAGCAATCATATTTAGGAAAACTTTAAGATGCTATCCCCTTTTTGTCATTACTGTTTTTGTTCTAGACTTCTAGTAGTTTCACTTATTATTGTTGTGCTTGTCGTATGTGTCTGTCGGCTACTCCGCTGATTTAGTAATTTATCAACAAATTGTTACTGTAGTCGTCTTCTAAGGACACTTTTGCCCGGTCTCTGGCTGCTTTAGTAACTTTTTAGTTATTGAAGGATATGATTTTGTGCTGCCAGTTACTGAAGAATGCAAGTTTATTTGCTATGAATTGGTATCTCATATACGTGCACAACATTTTCTGTGCTAGGAATTTTTGCATATGTTAAAAGAAGCTTTTAGACTCCTTTGTTTGAAAGGAAAAATGTTTTTTATTTTTTCCATTGCTCGAATTGCTGGCTTTGCTATTTTTAGTTTCTTTAACCTTAATGGCAGGAAAACAAAAAAATATAAAAAAAAAAAACAAATAAAAATTATGATTTTGGGTAACATGTGATGTGATATTATTGGCCTTGGAAGGATGCTCTCTTTTTGAAGCTGTTTCATCCATGATTGATTGCTTTGCAGAATCTAATATTTTCCACGATGGTTTAGGAGCCAGATCTGGTCAGAGACGCATTATCTCATGATAGCTCTGAAGTGCGAATTGCCGCTTGCATTTGCCTGAGAAATGTTTCTCGATCAGCTAAGGTTTGGAAATTTTAATTTTATTACAATTTTCATCATCTGTATTAAGTTCGATTTGAAGTGTCAACTGATACATAGTTATATTCCTTTTTCAGAGTTTGTGTGAAGGTCTATTCCTGAATAAGATGATTATGATTGCCCTGATCCGCCTTTTAGATGAGTTTTCTGCTGTTCAGGTATAATTCTCATTAGCAACTCTGTCTTTACACGATGAGGCTTATTTTTAAGTTTGTTTCTATCATTGGAGTGCCTTGTGTACAGTACACTTCTAGTAGAAATGCAAAAGCAATTTGTGTTTGTGGATCCGCTTAAAATTGGTAGCATCTTAAAAATATTACTATTGCATGTGCTCTGTGCTTCAGAGACCTCAAACTGAGTTCTTCGCTGGTTCCAAATATTGCCTACTGATAGCTTAAATGCTGAAAATCTGCTGAGTAGTAGTCAGACTCATTCTAGGATTTGCGGAGCACTTATGTACGGTTCATTGCTCTTGACATAAGATTATATTAAATTCATGTCAGTACACATCAGGTGTGGTTCATTGTTGCTGCTTCTATGGCCAATTTAGTTTTTCACTTTATTAGTTCTCCCTGTTTGTGAAATCGAGTACTGTGTTCTTGCTCTAGTTTTGGAACTTTTCTTCTGTTCTGTGTTAAATCTATTGATAGAAAGCCTGGAAAGTTATGATGGCATTTTATCTAGATTTTCCTTCATGAAATTTCCTGTGGTAATGTGAATCTTTTCGTGCCATGCTTGAAATCCCTAGGTGGCAGCTCTCAGTGCAATAAGCAACATAGTGGTGAACTTTGCAGCGCACAAGTCAATTTTTATCCAATATGGTGGCGCAAAGCAACTTATTGATTTATCTGGATCAATGGACTCTACCGTGAGGTTAAATGCTGTTCGGGCTCTGAAGAACCTTGTCTTCCTAGTTGACAGAAAGTCAAAAGAAGCAATATCTTCAGAACTCACGGCTTCCTTCTTATCAAGTCTAATATGCGGTACTCATCCTTGCCTTTCGTATGGTGTATGATGCCTTTTTTAGTCTTTGATCCTAGTAAAATCCTGCTTAATGTGTTCTACAGATGCTGAGCCCCTAATTCAAGAGCAAGCTCTAGGTTTTCTTCGAAATCTTGTCGATGGATCTTCAGAATCTATTGACTATGTGTTCTCTGAAGATGGTGTCATATTGCAAGTTGTTGCGAGGCAGCTACGGCGTTCAATTATTACCGAGATCTATATCCAGGTCAGAAGTTACTCTTCACTAATTCCTAATGCCTCCAAGAGGATAACATTTCATGTTGTTTCTTAGTCCTATATATTGTTGTATTTGGATGACCTCCGTCCTAATGCATGCTGTGAATGTCGTACTTAGGAACAACTTCGTGTAGTACATTTCAGACCTCACTTTCAGTGTATCTCTATACGGTCTATTGGTCACTTACCCATAACAAGACCATCGTGACGGAAGCACTCTCTCACCAATGTGAGGCAAGAGTAAATAGATTTTTGTATACTTAGACCCGCTGTAAGTGGGAACTTATGTGCCGTCGACAATATGTCACACAAGGTTCCTCATAATTATTGAATGCTCACTTTTGGGCAACTTGTAGAAGGCAAATGTGTAGGCGCTGTACCATCATAATACATCCTTGTGCCTCATACATCATCTTGTATTGACTGCCCACCCACCTAATAATGATTCTTTCATATGAAATGGAGGCCATCATTTACACAGCTTATTCTTAGAAAAATGCTGAATCTCCTTTTTTTACAGGGTATGTATGCATTTAGCAATGTGGCCACAGGAAAAGAGTTGCATAAAGAAGCAGTATTGCACCAGCTGATTTCTTCATACGACTGTGGCCAATCTATCCTATTCAAGTTCTTGCAGAACAATAACAATCAGTTGCGCACCGCAGCCGTTTGGTCTGTTATTAATCTAACACACCCGAGCAGCCCGGGTGCATCTAGTCGGGTTGCCAGACTCCGAAATGCTGGCATCTATTCACAACTTAAACAAATGTTGCAGGATCCCTGTCTAGATGTGAAGGTAATTTTACCGTTATGTACAAAGATGCCATTCTGATCACTAGAGATTCTACGCCTATGAATGGCAAAAAAACTCGATGAAAAGAAAAGAAACGAAAAGAAAAAGAAGATGATTGTTATTTTTATCTTTCCTAACCGTCTTCTCATGATGCCTTGATGGTGCAGCTTCGAGCTAGAACAGCAATCGAGCAATCAATACCCTTTGATTGTGGCTCCACATGTTAAATGTCTTTGTTTGCGCCTATGATACCACAAACCGATTTGAAAATTTGATTTAGCTCCTCCAAACCATGTGGAATCTAGCACAGAGAAGGCTGCAAGTTCAGTGCATTACAGGAGAGTTTGGACTTAAATTATTTTGGAAGATTTGGATTAGACTATTCAATGAAGTCTTACCCAAACCTAATCCATGAAGGGAGCACCGGTGTCGGTGTTGTCAGCAATGACAGAGGAACTGCCATGATATTCAGGTAGAACTATGGAGGGGATTTGAGATTAATATCTTTGGAGATGCCATTACACGATGCCACTACAATATCAGTGTTAGTTAGATGTTGATTTATCTTTCGGCTCTGATTCCCGACTTGGGATTGTAGCTTCTATACAAAGCCATAATTGTATAGGATAGTGAGATACCTAACCAAAGGATTCAATACTTTGCCCATTGATACTCTATTTGTGCAGTGTTTCATTTTCTGCCTTGAAACTCCTTGAATACATCAGCTCCATGCGTTATTGAATGACATTCAATACGAGCTTTTTGAGCTACTTTTCCTGAACTACTTGTTACTCATCCATAGCATGAACGATGTTTATATCATAGGTACTTATATGAAGCGAGATGAGACATTTATTGACAAACTGCACTTTGCGTGCTTTCTCGTGATATACGCATGTACAGGTTAAGCTAATGTGAGCAGACATTACAACAGCAATGTGCATTGTGCCTCCGCATGTCCAAGAAGATGTTTTATTGGCGGATATAAGCTATGGTTACGGAAAATTGAGTAAAATCTCATTTTTCAAGTTTTACCTATCATTCACTTTCCCATATCTTTTAGTACACGTTTCACTCCTTAAATCAACCCTTGTTTACATTTCATTTAAACTTGGGGAACTTTTGGCTCGAACAAACAATTTGTACGGGCCAATTTGACCAACTTTTTTCTTTTTTCCCTGACACCGTCGGCTCCATGTCCTCCATTATTGTACATTTTCCTCTGCATTTTGACTCTCAATTTCTTAGGGGACAACGAAATTGATTCCACAATTGAATTCATCCATTGCATTCAATTTATTTCTTTCATTCATTCAATTTCACATTTCAACAACTCACAATTTCACTTAATTTCTTAGAATTAAACAAAGTTAAGTAGGACGGTGTACATTGATATGGTGGTCCTTGATATGGAGAGTTAAGAATCATTTCAACCTCTCAACATCGAGCTCGTTGCTCTTTATCCGCAAAACAATGTCCCTATTTGATGTACATGAAGAACTCAAAATGGTCTTTTGATCAATTGAGATGATATTATAATACCTTGAAGATGACAAATGTACAAAGCCTAGTGGAGTACGAACTCGAGAATGGTACTTCTTAATTCAAGTGATTGTTCATTTGTTTCAGAGCATGTTTGATTGGTTTCATGAGTGGATGCATACCTGCTATCTTCTTGGATAGGACGTTTATTAAACATAGACTCAGAGGCTGCCTTTTAAGTGCTACTGCAAAAGATGCAGATGGTGGTCTTTTGTCGATCGCATTTGGTGTTAGCGCCGAAAACAACGAGAATTGGGAATGGTTTTGTTTTCAACTGGTAAATGTTATGTCGGTCTTCAATAGTGTAGTTTGACATCGATATGTATTTTTCTCTTACCGTCATAGTGGACTTCTGCGAGCGATACCATTGTGCTTTTCTGGAACTCTTTATTCTTATTGTCTTCGACACCTTGTTGACAACTTCATGAATCAGATCGACATCCATCAATCCAACTCTTAAACTTTGTCTTTTCAATCTATATATGACATTTGTGGATCTCTTAGTTTGTTCTCAATTTTACAGGTGCTAACAAAGTATCCAATATTGAACAAGAAAAATTCGATGACTGTTTTTCAAGAATGTTTCACATACAATGACAATCAATGAATTTCATAGTAACATCAACAAGATTATTGGTACAATGCCTCTAGCTCGCTAATTCATTGCTGATTCTCATTCGGAGTATTGGTCCAACGCTTTGTTCCTTGGTTATCGATGGGGAATTATGACAAATAATTTGATAGAAAGGTTCAACAGTTGGATTCAAGATGCTCGTCACCTACCAGTCACAGTCACAGCAATGGTGAATCAAATACGTTTACAAATCATGAAACTCATATGTTAAAGACAAGAAAAGAATCTTGAAGGCCCATCGGTGTTATGCCCTGTACCACAAAAGAAATTGTCTATCGTATGCAGGAAGCTATGAACTAACTCTAACTCGTGCAAGGTGTATGATGTTTGAGGTGGTTGATCAAGAAAGACCTCATCTTGTGGACTTGCTTGAAAGAAAATGCAGTTGCAGAGTGTGATAGGTGAATGGAATTCCTTGTAAACACGTATGTCCATGCATATAGGCGAATGGTGAAGCTTTGTATGGCTATTGTGATAGCTACTTCACAATCGAGAGCTACAAGATTACCTACAAGGAGATCATCAATCCAATGCCGAATGGACCTACACAGCCTGATTTCCAACACAATCAGAACCTATTATCATCAATCCAATGCCGAATATTCCTACACAGCTGGGACATCGGAGGACAAGAAGAATCCCGCCTAATGTTCCAATCAAATATACGCGATACAAAAGACGCAGGCATAACATTAGGTAATGTCAAAATCCAATCAAAAAAATAACAACGCTCGGCTATTGTTGAAGTAATGTTGTATAAGAAATTAAGTAACCATTGTATTATGAGACTCTATATTATGATCTATTCTGTTGGTTATGAGGCTCTGTATTATTATGATGTATTATGTACAATATGATATTGTAACTCTATATTAATGATTTGTTATGATATGTTGTGTCTAATGCGTACAGTATAACTCAGTGTGATTATAGTGCAATTTTTCTCAGATGCAATATAGAATGAAATGCATCTATCAAATGTGTTAATATACAAAGGATTTATTAAGAGTCCTTTAGATACGATTTGCGGTATAAATCTGTCACTTTGCATCATGGATTGTCAAACGACACTTGCATTAACACAATTGAGATACACAATACCATGATTTCCATGAATCAAATTCCACTATAAATCTAGACAAGTTGGATCAATTACATCATTTTAGACACAAATAGCAGCAATGAAAAAATGGACCATTTTCTAGAACCCGACGACAATCTCCAAGGCTTTAACCAGGTCAGATAATGCAATGCATCCACAACCAGAATTCTGAACTGCAACAACAATGAAAGATGTTGACATCGATTCTCCATTTGGATGGGACCAAGAGAAAAATCCACATAAATTGCATTTGAAGTACAGTTGACCTTTCGTGCCTCTTTCTGGACCAACAATTCGAATTGGAAGAATCTTGTGACAACAACAATACTAAGGAATGTAGGTCAGCTGTGAAATGGCACCGTCGTTAGTGGTTGATTGTAGTGATCTACTCATGGAGAAGTTTATTAAAAAATCCAATATAGGGTTTGATGGATTTCCAAATGATTTGGTACACTAAGATCAAATTCAAGGGAATTTGGTCTAAAATACTTGAAATGAAAGGGTAATTTTGTCTAAAATACATGGATTTTCAAGAATAATTTGATCAATAAGGACAAAAAAGAGAAGTTAATGTAATGTGTTTTATAGGATACGAAAAACAAGATGCAATATAAATAAGTTCAAATTAGCATGAATAACGACTCTTAATCGGTTTAACATGCATAGTTACAATACATTAATTGACGCAAAGCATCAACCTCACATTTGTTGGTAGGTTAATGACAAATTTATTCTATTACCCATCTAATAAGATCAAGTTATCATAAATAAAGTAACACAACAATTTTATATTTGTTCATATTTGATAAGTTCATGAAACCTTTTGTCATGTTACCCATGTAAGCTTTGAAGCATTATCAAATTATCATAGAGTGAAGTAGCCTCAGGTAAGTTCATGTACATACCTTGTCATGTATGTTAATCTAAGTTCATGTAAGTTAATGAAAATTTTTTGGTACTCTTGTCCATGTAAGTTCATATAACTATTTTATAACCTAACATTAGTCAAATTTATCTTCATGAATATTAATAATAATACTATTGTCCTTATTTGAATTTCATTAGACACAAACCAATCTATATAATAGATTGAAGTATACACAATGAAGTATATGACTAACATATAGTATATTTCTTATACAAGGAAGCACATATCCTCTATATTATAGTACATTCTCTACAAAATGAAGTATACAACATACCCATTGTTGATACAGCTTATGCATTATACTATATTTATTACACAATGCAGTATATAACGACAAACTTGTTGCCCATTTCTTACACAAGGCTGCTTACAACTAAAACTGGTTAGCCATTAAATCTACAGTGCTACAACCCCAAACTTTTAAACATTTCTTACACAATGCAGTAAACAACTAAAACAAATACAGTACATCAAATTCGATAAGCAAGTCATTTATGAGATAATGCAACATAAGACATAGCAAACATATAACTCATGCAAGGAATTGCAGTGCTTGATTCCATCTCATTATACATCAGTTTTCAATAACAACCCTTATACAATAGTTTCCAAAAACATCAAAAAACTACACCCAATGGAGTGTAACAAAAAGTGACACAACATAATCAGTTAGATCTTCTTCCACATCCAATCAACCTTCCGATTTATCGTTCCAAACACAATATTCATCTGTTAAGAAGGATAACACGATCTCCGCCCTCTTCAGTCCAACATCAACCGTTCTCGAACGTGCCCACAATCCACTCACGAAAGCTTCAACCCATATATACAGACAAAGACCCCACAATCTATACCTACTCCTTGTTGTCGGCAGTCGATCATGTGTTTCAACTCTCCAATGTTATACTTAATCCCATAAACCACGTTAATATGATCAATAATGAGTTCCATCTATACAGTTCAAATTCTCAATTAAGACAACTCTGAGGCATTAAAAAAGAGAGTTCAAATTCATACAATGAATTGAGTGTTTAATTACGTCTACTTTGACCAAAGATTCATTCATTCTCCAGTTCCACAGCGAATTATAATGCTTAATTTCCCTTTTATTGACATCGACAATTATTAGACTCCAATGCCACCTTGCTTTGTCAAGAAGTGGGTAAACATATATCGACAAGATAAAAGCATGTCCTTGTCGACTCATGCTATCATTTTTTTCATCCATTGCTGATTCCATTCAGGGACGTGCCAAAGTTATCTCTTTTTGGTGCCTTTCTCTTAACCTTCATCATATTTGCAATATATTCCTATTAGAAAAAAAAAAAGAAATATCGAAAAATAAGGAACTAACGCATGAGATGCTCATAATGTTTTAAAATTGTAAGAAATGATAAGAAGGTTTAACAGACACGTAGCATGATCTCTGTTCACCAGAAAATGAATTCACGTCCGTCGTACAGCATCTTCGAATACGAATTGATCACCTCTCCATTTAGAGGTTGTATGGGATCGTTGGTGATCAGGAAAGGACAATGACTCCTGCAAATCGTATCCACCATGTTGTCAAACTACGATCCTAATGCATGGACACAAAAGAACCGATTACAAAAACGCATATTTGGTGGAAAAAGGTTGACCAAGTGAATTGAAAAAATCTTAAACTTACTTTTGATCAACTTTCTTCACAAATTGTTATAGAATTGAACGGTCATTATTGTTTTTAACTAAAAATTCACCCACAAACAGCTACGGCTACTCCTTAACCTTTCTCTTCTTCGTTTGTTTTTACGGTGCGACTCGATTAAAAGATTGCATCTTCTTTCGACCTTTTCTTTTTTTCACACCACCCATATGATCGTCTCAGAGTAATTATCCTCGCCCATATTGTCAGCCTCTTTCCTATCAGAATCTAACCCTCCATCATCAACCTTCTTCTCTCCTTCAACCTCACCAGCAAAATCAACATCATCTATCTTCTTCTGTTCATCACCCCTTACCATCCTTACGATCCCTCTTCCTCATCCTCACCATCATAATTAATATTCTCTGCCTCAACTCCCTTATCATAATCAACATCTAACTCTATCTCTTTCTCACTCAATTATATCTCATTTTCATCCTTTGAGTCATGGTCCTTCTCATTCTCCTTTACCTCTTTTTTTCCCTTTCTTCTTTTCCTTCTTCTTCTTCTTTTTCTGATTTTTTGCTTTGATACCTTTGTGAAGTCCTTCTCCAATAAATCCAAAAGGACTGCCAATCTAGTAGCCTGCAAAATATATACAAGGAAATAAAGCACAATGCAGAATACCAGACTCATATTTGTTATAAATTGAACTCAAAATGCATGATATGAACACAAACCTTTTATTATTCGCTAGGTCCTAACAACAAAGTTTTTTCATCAAGATGGAGCAAAAAGGACAATTTGAGACGTCTTCACTTTACCATGCAACTAGAGCGTGGCCTTTGGGTTAGATGAAGCTTTTTTCTCTTCCCATTGAAACATCCATGGGAATCCTACGAGCTTAGAAGGATTCAACATCGTGCCCTCCAAATGCTCATATGCCGACACCTAACATACATATAAACATCCACACAAATTAAATCATAAGATATATATATTAAAATTATGCAATTGACTTGTATTGTAGGACACGTACCAATAGAGTAAAGACACAACCATCCAAGTATACAGCCTTCAAAACATCTTCTTTGTCATTTTTGCTCTTCCTTGGCCTCTTTATCTCTATCGCTTTGAATTTCGAGATAGACTAGATCAAATAATCATACACAACAACACCCCAAACGAATTCCCACAGACGCAAATAGAGACCTATGAGTGTACGTACTCGACTAGGGAAATAGGACACAATTGCACGCAAACAATACAAATACTGAAATAAAGTCATCCCCTCCCTCGTCATCCTCTGCTATGACAAGATCAAACAACAATTTACACAAAAATTTCCTCTCAGAATTTTTTTCAGAATTGTTAAACCACCTCTGAAATGTCTCACTCTTACACACCCCTTGAAAATTAACATGCAAGGTAGAATTTCTCATCCCAACAATCGCAGAAATGTGTTCCTTGTTGAATAGAACAAAAATATCGTCTACGCAAACAACCATACCAGGAGGCTCGAGATTTCATTTCGTCACAATTGCTTTCAAACGAGATGAACTTACAAGTAACCTCGACGTGTACACAAAATATCCAAAAGGGGTGCTTCTCACCTTCTTTCGACACAAACCCGAGATGACCTTGTTCAAATCCACCATCTTTTTGCAGAAATAAGAAATAGAACAATGACATTACAGGTCAGGTGGTCTTCGTAGTTTCAATCCCATCATTTTGTTCTTCTCCTCTACGTTTACTTTTGCTAGTCCTTGATTCGATTCTCATGGTCTTCTTCTCACCCACTGTTTCTCCTTTCGATGAACTCCCCACCTCCAATTGAATCGAATTGGAGACTTCAACATCTACATCGAATTGAACAGATTTCTTCTTTCCTATCCACCCCCTCTTTCTTCCCATACTTGATTGTGTTGGTTATTGTCTAGGGTTTCAACTATGGTCTTCCCCCAACCTCGATTTGTGATGGTGGTGTGCCTAGAGTTTCTACTGAGATGGTGGTTTCGATTGTGCTTCTGATTTTGATTGTCGCCCACAATTTGTTGATTTTAATTATACAGAGGGATTTGATGATTTTGATTTGGTGGTTTCGATTTGATGGATTAAGTTTCGGAGCATGCAAAGGGAAGATAGAGAGAGAAGGGAGCAGTTTCTAGATTCAAAATGAAATAAAAAATAAAATAAAAATCGAAAAAATTAGATGAGAGACTTGACTTGTTGACTAAGAAAGAATAAAATAAGAGGATTAAGGAGATATATTGAATAAATGAAAAGTGAAATCAAAATAGAGAGTAAGATGTAAAGAAAAGTAGAATGGGGAGTAAGAGATAGAGGAAAAGTGAATGAGTGAGCTTAAATCAAGTGTTCCATTTTATTAACATAGAATACTGGGATTTCAAGGAAATACACACTCCCGTAGATAAACTGCATGCGAAACTTGTGTGTCCGGTGACTAATGTCGCATAACAATCATTTAATGCAAACGGCTAATATACAATTTAACATACTCAGATTGACCAGGCACACACCTGAGTAACAAGATTAAAACTTGCATCATATGACTGTTTCCCTGGTCCGGAGCTAGCACAATTGTGCTTTGGAATGTCTACAAAACATCTGGAGTTGCAGATTAAATTTCTGAAGCATGATGCATCCTCTTTCAAGTATGAGCGCAAATGACCGCAAATGACGATTGAAAACCAACCCTCGAAGACACAGCATTGAGTCCAGTCCCGAATCAACCCCATGCATTGGGTTCATCTCCTGGCGCCTGAACCAGACAGGGCCTCATCCAACTCCTGTAACGATGAAACAAAAAGCTCAATATAACGACTTCCAAGGGTCTTCCTGTCCTTGGTCAATGCAGCTTTTGCATCCTCAGGTTTAGAGAACATCACGAACGTCTCCCCAGTGCGCCTTCCATCAGGGTTATACATAATATGAATGTTGTCTTCTGGTATCACAAACTCCTTGAAGAAATCCACAATGTCTTCTTTACTAGCCGAAAAAGGCAACCCTCTCATTCGCAAAAATCCAGTGTGGACCACTGATGGTTCTCTGCCTTCTACATCAACCTTTCTGCAAGATACAGAGGAATCAAGGGTTAATAAGCAAATCCCCATTAAACAACTTCCTAGGATCATTCAAAGTTACATCGGCAGTACCACATTTATGCATGAACTCATTAATTCTTGTCCTACTAAGCTGAGTTAACACAACAATCTTTCATCAACCAATGGTATACTGTTAAAGGGCTAAAACATGAAAGGACTAATAATGACAAATCAAGGAGGAAAAAGTTACCTTATCCGAGTTTTATTTCAGTTAGTCATAGCCTTATAAGCTCCTCAATGCTTAGAGTAAATCTTTCGCCTGAGTTCTCGAAACAGGGAGGGAGAGGATTACTACGAAGAGAGTAGAAGAAAAGAAACACGGTCATCAAATGCCATGGTATTTAGCCATTGACTATTGAGCACCTAATAATAGGCCTTACAACGATAATCTAAGGTTTAAGCCATCAAAATAGAGTCAACCTAGCAGCTCAATGTTGTCGAGCAAGCAAAGAAGCCAAAATATTAACAAACTACAACAGAATACAACTGAAGTGTTACCCTTGTATAAAGGATTTTCGACAATGAGCACAAAAGCCAAAGACTTCAAGGTTTTAACAAAAAGAAAAAGAAAAAAGAAAAAAGAGGAAGCCGTGTTCCACACATAAGTTGAACCAACTGCTATGAAAAGAGTAACTGTGGCTTATCCAAAATGAGCATGTTAAACCTGAGATCAAATAGTCAGATCAACTTGCTCTAAGAATATAGATATTGCTATAGATGTTTTGATTATGGTGCAATTCTATATATATAAAACCAAGGAGAATTTACCTTCCCTTGGCGATGGCTTCATCCATCTCTTGTTTTGATGAAGGGAAGAGTTCTACATAGCGACTTCCAAGGGTCTTTCTGTCCATAGACATTGCAGCTTTCGACTCCTCGGGACCAGCAAATTCAACAAAAGCATCTCCTGATGGTCTCCCATCAGAATTATAAGCGATATGAACTTTGTCCTCCAAAAGCACAGTCTTTGAAGAATTCCACGATATCACCCTTAACTGCCGAGTATGGCAGACCCCTCAATCGCAATATCCCTGAATGCTCCATCAAGTCTTTTGCTTCGTCATAAGACTTAGCACGGCTACTACGATGGGGAGAGCCACTGGGAGCTTCTGTAACTTCACTTGCTATTGCCTTGTAATATTCGTGGCGTGTGCTTCTGAAAACCTCAACATATCTTCTCCCAATGTTCTGTCTGTTCCTCTGAAGGGCATACTCAACTTGATGTTGATAACCTAAAACACAGTATGCTTCCCCAGAAAAGCGTCCACCTTTGTGGGTTAAAAGAACATCAACTATGCTCAAACAATGGAGGAAGTCTGAGACATCTGTTTCTGTGCAACCAAACGGAAGACCACGAAGCCTGACGACAGGAAAAGGATTTTGACTAATTTGAGGTGAGTATGGTGTGGGGTTGTACGTGAAACTAGATCCAGGGGTAGGAGCGTAATAGGAAGATCCCTGTTCTACTACTCGTTGCCGCTTTGATCCCAATTCCTGACCATCTCCAAGATCCAAATATCTAATTTGACATTCCAAAGACCAACAAATCAGACAAACAAGATAAAGTAAACTGATAAAATTAATGTTCCACACAAATTCATAGTCAAATGCAAACGAATTACAACTAGCTTGTAGATATCTCATTCGAAGCAAGACCTTCAATTTAAAGAAGGGAAAAATGGCACACATAGAAGACAGGAAATCAAAATCAGAAACATGAACACTATTAAAACCTACAAACAAGACCTTGACAGCTAATGCAAGAGAAAACAGACTGAAAGCAAGGAGTACTATTCTGATTTCCAAAGCAGGTAATGTCTCAGATCTCTTATCTCCGCAATACCATAATACAACACAACCTCATTACCCATCAGATTCTCCTTCAATCTAGATACTGCTTTCGATAACCAAGGACTGTAGACCAACATCCAATCACAGTTAAGGACAGACAGATACTTTCCACTTTCCAAACTGCTACATCTCTTACAAGGGCACTAGCTGATATATACTATTACTTGGACCGGGGTTCCACCACAAAGAAGTTCGACACATAATTCTATTATCAAGTACCAATGCTCTCGTCAATAATGACTATCAAATTCTTAAACCCTCAGCATCATTGCTTACACGTGAATTAATACCTAACTATAATATCCTCCAGGCTCCAACAGAATTGACCAGTTAAGCTTCACTTCAAAATGGTTCAAATGACAATAATCACAGTATCGTATACTCAACCTCATCAAATAGGACAAAGTTTTACAAACTAATTTCAAGTAACAAAAAGATGCTGAAAGGGAAGCAAAAATGTGACAACTTTTGTTGCCATAATTACAAAACCTTCCACCCATCATCCATGACCAAGCATCTGGTGCATGAGAGCATTGCTTACCAAATGCAGAGTAAAGAACAGCTGAATTGTACACAGGGATCAGGATTGTGCTCAACTACAAAACTACGATATCGCATTATAGGCACGTTCTCATAATACCAAAAGAAATTACCAATAGCTATAAAACCATGCAACTGGGACCATTGGGAAAGCTTGATTCGAATACAAGACGTCAATAAATAAGGAGTTTGCTCTGCAATAACCCCTAAATCCTATTTCTCCCTTTTCAATGATAACTTTCATCTTATTCATTCAGAGCGCCAAAATATAGAACTCCTTTTTTATGTACGACTTCTACCAAGTAAAATGGCATCAAGAAAGTATATGGCGAGGTCAAAATGCTACAATAAGATCTACATGAAGATTGCATGGGATATTATTTGGAGGGCGAACAAGTTTATTTTTCTAAAATTGTTACAAAAGCCAAAGTAGATGGATTTGAACCGTAACAAATTGCAACATTCACAACACATATATTCTCTGAATAACTAACGTCAAATTTTCTGAATAAAAAGGAATGAATATGCAAGCAAGTTCCTTTTGAAACTGGGAGTTTTCTACAAAGATGTACCCAATCGAACCAAAGCCCTAGCATAAAGCGACCAACTCAAAGTTGGCAATCAGTGCAAACCTTGATACCCAATTTCCCAAACATAAGTAAGCATAAGAGAAGCCGACTTAGTACATAAGTATCTCCTCTTGTATTGTTCTGTTCTATACAACATTATATAGTGGTAATCCCTGGAGCTTTCTGGTAGTTACATAGCTTACATCCACTTCATACACGGTGCAGTACTCTCTATTTCGACAGATCATATTAAAATGCTTCATATTCCACACTCCCTGAATATAGAATCCATATCTGCATTCCAAACTCGAATATAAAAGCTGGGTGGATGTTCAAATTCCACTGTGTTCGCCATTTCTCTACTGAGAAGATTAAAGAACATGTTTGTTTTCCTTTCCCATTTCATTTTCTATATATCATCCACAGAGGTGTTTTACATGTTTAAGTGCCTATGCACTGTCATGCCATGAAGCAGATTGTAAGTAAAACACTGCTTTTCAAGTCAGAAGATGCACATCCACAGCCACCCCAACTCAATGACCACATAAGAAAAAAACAATTTGCACTGAAAGATAACTACTTAAACAATTTCCACTAGCCCAGCGTTGCTGAGACACATCATATGAGGTACTCCATTTCTAGAAATCCCATAGCTAGACAAACTGGCTCCCTTCTTGATGGCTGAATGGACTTCGCCATATTTGTTGTTATTCACATACATGACTTGAATCTTAACTTTCTACTGAATTACTCTGAACCTTACCACTACAAGTTTTATAAGTACATTCATGGTACGAACAGAATATCAGGCAATTCATGTACCCCTTTCGGGCTCCCCAGGACCAAGGTAATCTATACTATATAAAACGCAAATAGAGGTGGCTTTTTGTCTTCAATTGAGATCTTTTAATCTTGACCATTCAATTTTTCATCCGATGGTTGTGAATAAATATATTTTTTGAGGAAAAAATTAAGTATTAGTTAATTAGAAAATAAATACAATTAATAATCAAATTAAAAGAAAAGGATTGATTCAATAAAATTTGCTAGTTAGTCGACGTACTTTGGTTGAATTTTAAGAGATAAAAACATATAAAAAACAATTAATAAAATAAACTAATAAATAATACTATTTAATGTTAATTTTAACAATTAATAAAAAATTATGAAAAAACAATTAATAAAAATAAACTAATAAATAATAATAATTTATTTTCAAAATCTTTGACAAAAAATGTGTTCATATTTAATAGTACTCTATCACTACTATATCAGTTTCAAAAGTTATATGTTTCTCTTCTATTGTATGACCAAAACATTTTTGTTTCCGCTTTTAAGTTATATGTTTCTCTTCTATTGTATGACCAAAACATTTTTGTTTCCGCTTTTGTCCTGTGCATTATTACTGTATGGGCGGATAGACTAGTGTTAACTATGGCCATTGAGATCAGTTGCAAAAAAATCGACCATGACAAAGGAACTTCCTCCCAATGTTGGACATCACAACAATTAGAGTTGTTTCAACATCATCTTGGACTTATAGTGAAATCATCTCACTTGAGCAACGTGAAGTGTCCATCATCCTAAGTCCGCTAGGATGTAGGAAACAACGCTTCTATACAATGACAAATGCATTCTTTTCCCCCCTTGTACAGGTCACGGCCAAACAGATGGTCTTGGAATGTGCCGTCAGCATGAGCTATTAGAGACATCAAGTATTATCAACCTTGTTGCTTGTTAATGCTACACCATACCTTACAACCAAACTGTTGCCAAAATCAGCTTAAACAATGAAACCCACAAATCATGAAATCATCAAAATTTCACATCATCTCCCAGCAAGGATTCAACCAATACACCAAAACATCCGTCTCCGCCTCGCCTTCCAAACCCTCGAAACCAGCAAATCCTCGAAAATGAGCCATCAAAACATATCCCAGACTATTTCATCTCCTAACCCTAGTTCATCACTCCCACAAATTCCCAACCCCAAGCACCCAATCCCTTACACAAACGCCCAACCAACACAAACCCCAATTACCCAAAAACAAACCCACGTGCCCAAATTCACCCCAAATCAATACCACCGAAACCCTGTAATTTTCTCGTGGAAGGCAGTGATCTTGAACATGGAAACACAATACCCAGAAACCCAAAACGCATCATAATTAAATTGGGATTCAAATTTCAGGGGATTTTACATTTACCCTCTGCTGCTGTTGTAGTAAGAATACATGTTTCTCCTCTTATGCACGGTGAAGATTATTGTTGAAGAGAGGAGGATAATCGGAGGAGAGTGTGTTTTGCCGACGGCGACGAGGTCGAGTTTTTGGAGAGATTTGAGCTTTGCTTCAGAGTTAGGGTGCTTTGGGCTTGTTGGAGAACAATGGCCAATGGGCTGCTACATTCCGAGCCATTCCTCTGAAAAAGTAATGAAACATTGGCATATGCCATAGGAAACCGTTTTTCTTCTTAATATAAGGGTAACAATACGCCACCCTATCCATAATCCATAAGCCATAATTGGATGAATTGCATGAAAGTTGTTGTTCATATGCATAAAGTAAGAATAAATATATCCTCTCTGTCCTATAATTTTTACAATATTTATTATTTTGCGTCGTTTCATAAATCTTGTAATACTTATTTTATTTTCTTATTTGAAAATAATTTTATATTAAAATAATCATAATATTTTAATATACTTTACTATCTCTTCCTCATTCTTTTTAATCCTTTCACATTAAACCCACCACAATCATAAAATTCACAATATAATAATCAAAATATACCAAATTCAACACACATAAAAAATCGATGATATACTATATTCAATACACACATAAAAGATCGATCCAGGTGAACTCGTTGTAAGATTTATGGACGGAGGGAGTAACTCATACATAGAACTATAAAAAACTATTTATCAAAAATTTATCATAAAACCCCAAAAAAAAGTGGTCGTCATTTTAATTTGTGGTAAAAAGAGAAATGCTTTAATGTTGAACAATGTGCCACTGTATATGGTCGTAATTTTCTTAGGTGAAAAGGAGTATGTTATAAGGTACACGTGATTAGATGTGAAGAAAGCGAGGAGGAACTTAAATTAAGGATCAGATGTCAAATGTGCATATCATTACAAGTATGTCAAATGTGGTTATGAATTGTTTGTGTAAAAATTAGGTAGGAGGTCTGGGTTTATTAGCCCAGGTATTTAAATGGTGGATTTAGGATTGTTAAGCCTTGGTTCATACTCTTTTCACCTATAATCACATCTGAAAGTAATAAATCGATTAATCGGATTCGAGGTTGTGTAATTGGGGACCGACTTCGAAGTTTAGGTTAGTATTAATTGAAGATATCCAATAAAAGACTATAGAATAGGATTCAAAAAGATTATCTTGTTTTATTTCGAGATAGATATTTATAATAAAATATTCAACCCCCTGTGACATACACCTAGCATGTTTTTGTGAAATGTCTAGCCATGCCTCACTTTGTGACATTTGTCCTCTCTTCATATGTAGTTGGCTTAGTGGTGTTAGGCTTTTAAGCGAGCCTCTGCCCCAATAAGATAACATAATCTGCATACTAACATTTACCCCCGGGCCCTGGTTGCCTTAGGGTTTGAATTCTGTCATATTGGTGTCGATTGGACTTCCCGATATGTTCGGAGTCCGTTTGACACATGTCAACACATCATTAGTGCCTCGGATGGAACGTCATCTATGTGACGCTTTGCAAGAGTTTTCCGTTAAAAGTCATGTCCCTCGAGGTTGGACGTAACGTTTTCGACTTCTTGAGCCGTGGGCCTTCTTCCCTGGTCTACTACATTAGTCCTCCTATATAAGAGGGTGTCTCCTTCACTTTTTCTTTCTCCTTTATTTCTCGGTTTCAGAATCTTCAATGATCAACTTCAAATATGGATTCCCTTACAAGCATCTCGGTTTCCCACTTTCTAGCAAAACTTTACAAACTCCTAAACGGATAAGTCATGGAAATTTCTCTAGGTTCCTTGAGTTTTCCTTCCAGCTATGATGATACTCATCGGTATGCTAATCGAGACGAGTCTTCGAGCTCATCCTTGAGCTTTTCTTCCATTAGAGTTTTTCCCCGAACTCTAAAATTGGGATTGATTTCCTTAGATGCCATTTTAGGGTTTTTGATAGTGGAGAGTGTTTCAAGAGTTTGAGAGTTTGAGAGAGAGAGAGATTTATCGTAGTAGGGTAAGTATAAAGGATAAAACAATTTGGAATGGTTCCCTATTTATAGCAAAATAGAAATCTTTTCAATTGAATGGTGAAAAGGTGGGGTATGCATATGGCCATAAGCTACTTCTTGGGAAATAATATAGCAATGATGTGACTGTTTATTATTAGTGCATCGTAAGTTACTATAGTAAGGGCGAACTTTGCTATAGTAAGGTAATTTCGAAGCATTGTTGCAGTAACCTGACACTCTATTTTTAGAATTGTTCATCTTAATGCTTTACCTATTTAAAGCCAATCATCCCTGGTTTTTTCTTTAAAGTGGATAAATTTGAATTCTTCTAAGTTTTGAGAATCTGTCACCAACTTGATTTTTAGTGGAAATACATTCTAATTTGACGTTACCCTTCTACTCATGATCTCTTGTGAACCGATATCTCATATCTATATACTTTGTCTTGGTGTGAAATACGAGATTTTTTTTAGTCATTTCAATAGATAGAAGTTTTAAGGGTACTTAACTCATAGTCAAGAGGTTGTGGCTTCATTAATGGTTGCTTCTCAGGCTCCTTATGTGAGCTTGAGAGAGAGATATGCTTCGTATACCAAGTATCGACCTATGCGAATAAGTCTTGTCTTAGTGTGGTCTTTCTCATCCTTTCATTGATTTGATTAACATAAAACGTTATTGTAGCCTTCCAATGGTTAAGTTTGTGGTTCTTGAGAAGAGGAGAAAGAGCATCATAGGAAATGAAGACTTTGCTAGCACTGGCATTCTTAAAACACATATTAGTAACTTCTTTGCAAGCTAGATGAAATAGAGTTCCTTTCCAAAAGGTGTTAGGCCTAGATAGGTTGGGTCTGATACCATTTGAAAGTCCACATATAGCTTACTGTGAGATTAGAGAGAGGAGGTAAATAGTCTCTCTTTCGAACCATACGATCAAACTAAAAAAAGTTAGTTGGTCACTAGAGTTGTTTTTTTACCTTACTACAGTAATGCGAAATCTTGCAGTAGTAAAGTTTGTCTCTGTATTGATGTAGTGATCAATTTCTAGCAGTTCTAAATATATCATGTAATGAAAAACAATAAAAACACAGGATTTATACCAGTTCAGACACTCGTTATCAACTGATAATCGAGAGCTTAGTCTAGTCTCTATTGGTCCGGAACTTCTTCAGGTGCCCCTTTTGGATCAACTCTTCAATGGCCTCTTTCAAGTGACGACACTCCTCTGTGTAATGATCATGGTTCTTATGATACTGAAAATACCGGGTTTTGTCCTTGGGGGCTCCGAGAAAGCATTGCTTTTCGGATGCCCTAACAAGCAGGTTCTCCTCTTTTGCCGTGACAAGCAGGTTCTCCTCTTTTTCTGTGACAAGGACTTCTCTTCTAGTAGTGTTGAGAGGACTAAACTTACCCGGGTTAGAGCTATGTTGCTTCCGATCGATTTACCCTTATTTTTCCCCTTGCGATTCTTAGAGCTTTGGTCGACCAGACGATCGCCTTCTTCCGTGACCGCTACTTCATGGTTCCACTCGGACCTTCGTCCCTCAGTGGTTGTCCTGATTTCGGGCCTCCCTCACGGTCTCGGCATGGATATGTTACCCCAGTTTGGCTAGAAGGTCAGAGTAGGTCCATCTTTCCCTCTTAGAGAGGCTGTGAGAAAGCTCGTCACTCGCCGAACCATTTATCAGGGCATGGCATATTTCGTGGTCCACCAAATCCTCCACCTTCACTTTCTTTGTGTTGAACCTTTGGACATACGTCCTGAGATCTTCTCCTGGCTGTTGGAAGATATGATACATATAACTTGAAGTGAGCCATTTGTTATTTACTATTCATATATTGTTTGTGAAACGAGCCTGCCATATGCCACGGATCCAATCAATAGAGTATTAAACCAAGCCCGGGCCGGACCTCTTAGAGTGGTAGGGAAGGCTTTGCACATCAAGGCATCAGACGTACCTTGGATGTTCATCAGGGTTTGAAAGTTTTGGACATGTTTGTCGGGGTCGGTTGTACCATCATAAGTATCATACTTTGGCATACGGAACCTTTCCGGTGGGAGTTGCTCATTGATCTCTAATATGAAGGGAGTGTCCACTCAAAAACTAGGTTCTCCCCTTCTCATGCGTGACACTTGATCGGTCTCCTCAAGCATTTGAAACAAGAGTTCTACTTTTTGCTCAAGGTTGATTACGTGCTCCAGTGAGGGAGAGGGAGTGCCCCCCTGTTGAGACCCCTACCTGATCGGCTTGATTGACCTCTAGGGGTGATGGTCCGAAGTTGACTGATTGGGCGTTCAAGTGATTACGGAGATCCCTTGGTTCTTCGACTCCTGCACAGATGATTTGGTGCCTAAGGTACAACCATCTCTGTGGTCTGCGGGAGTGCTACGTCTGAGCGTGGTGGTATTCCGGGGATGAGAAGATTCCTCATTTCCTGAATCATTCCCCTCAGTTGCTAGTTGACCTCTTGACGCGGATCTTGGAACGTTGCCCATGGTGATAGGCTGGTCTGAGGGATAGCTCTCGGCCATGTGTTCAACTAGTGGGAGGAAACCATCTTGCATCAGGATCGCCCCCAACGCTTGGAGGCCTTGTTGGTTTTGGGAGAGAAGCATTGCTTGCTGAAGGATTGTTTGGTATGAGGCATGATGCTCGTCGGCCCCACGATGGGCCCCAATCTGTTTGTCACAGTTAAGTAGGGTAGACCGGATGACGATTAATAGGCCGGTCGGATGCTAGGATGTGTGATCAACCACCTGCACACCAAAATCGAACAAGTCACCGTTAGATAGGAGACCGAGGTTTCAATCCCGGACGCCCGCTCTAACGCTTAATTCAGTCCCAGACGTAGGTGGGTGAGGAAATTGAATGAGAAGAATAATTGGTGAGTCTGTCTCCATCCTGGAGAAGGAATTTGCCTATTTATAGAAAGATTCTCCTCTTTTAGACGAGTCATCATTGGGCCTTTTTTCTCTTTGGATTTTTCACTCTCTATGAGGCCTAATTCCTCTTTATCCAATATTTTGACACTTTAGAAACTATTTTTGGGTGATCATCAACAAGGCTAATAGGCCGAGCCAAAAGAAAAGTTCACACCCCAAAAAATCGTAATGTCGCATCCGACCTCGAAGGATGCGACTTTTTAGCGAGAGATGAATACACGACGCCATTAGAGGATGCAACTTTAGGCGGGAGATGGATGCACAATGCCACTAGATAACGTATCGCCTAAGACATCACTAAAGGTTCGACACGTGGTAGCCTACTATGGTCGCCTCGAAGGGTCCAACTGTCGAGATACTAGGGAGGCAAGCCTTGGACTCGACAAAATGGGAAATCCGAACACAAGAAGGTCCAGGTCCCGAGAAGTCAAGGTTAGGACCGAGGGACAAGTGTTGGTACCTGAAGTTATACTTAATTGGTTAAGCCCCCACAAGAGGCCCAATTCCACTAAATCAATCACCTATGAGAAGGAGACAAATGACACAAAGTGGATGGATGGTTAGACAACTCACAAGATCATACCAAGTGTATGATAAAGAAATATATAATATTTTACTCAAAATACATACTCCACCAACAAAAAGAGATAATTTCTCTGTATCCTACTCTACAACTATTTATTGAGCGTTTAAGAATCCTATTGACTTAAACATCAAAACTTATCCCATAGGAAACCTCATCAATCCGACTAATTGGTCCACGAAGTGGGTACAAACTAAGGCCTAAAAATTCAAATCCCTACACAAATATTTGAACTCACAAACCAAGTTTCTCTACCCAATTTTCACACTGACAAAAACTTGCATGTTATTCTTTATGTACTTGATTTTGTTACATGACGCACGTCTTAATGGTTCGATCAATTCGTGACAATGACTCAATTATAGGAACTAATATTACATGCTTAATGATATCAATTACAAGTGCAAATGAATGCTACACAAATGGAGAAAATGGACGATCGAGGACAATGAAGGGATTGGTTTATTATTGTGAAGACGAACGTGTCAACTATGAACACATGCTATTTCGTCAACTGCAAGGGACTAGAGAGCATGTAGCTCACAACAAAACTCACAAAGCTGACTCCCCACTGGAGAAATATCAAATGTCCCAATTACGAATGAAAATAAAATCCAAAACCCAATGAGAAAAATATTCGAATCATCCTGTGCCAAACCTACTAGTAGTTCACGGTTTTGGGTGTCGATTTAAAATGATTTTGAGGACGTATGAGTTAAAGGATATGATCGATTTTTTTTTTATAATTGAAACTTGAAAAAAAATCTAAAACCCAAAAATCTATACTATTTAAATTATACTGACAGTTTCACTTTTAATTTTACTCCATCATCATTTATAGGTACAACTCATAATAACTTAAATTTTGTGAAAAATAACATGACTTCATAAATATATCTTAATTTTCTAAATTATCAATCATGACAAATAAAATATACGAGCAATCTAAAATTTCTCTTTTTTATATAAGAATCTTATATTATCTAAATTTTGATATACGTGTACGAGTAATCTTGATTAGCGAATTTTTGTCTGTAGCTCTGCCGACAAAAAATGCTCCCAGTAAATTAATTAATCAAATACTAATATGAAACGTCAGTGCTGGTAGACGTAGTTGACCAAAAAATTAGGGATTTTGTTCTCACGGCATCTCCGCTTTCGCGTCGAACTCTCTCTCTTTCCCATCGAATCAACACTACAAAATCCGCCAGGTAATCGCACATGATATTCGGATTCGATTATCCTGCATGTCTTTTCCCAATTGGTTCCCTCGTTTTTTCTTCTTTTTTCCACTTTTTTATTCTGTCCTAGGGTTTTTTTTCCCAATTTGAATCTGTTTTTGAGTTATGAAATATTGATTTCGGTGGCGGATTCTTGTAAATTTATCTGGGTTTTGAACTGGGTTTTCTTTATTTCGGTGAGAATTGATGGAGATTTGATTCTGGGCTGGTGGTTTGGCTCGTAATTTAACCTGGGTTCTTGGTTTTTTGTCGTTTTGCTTTGTGCCTTTGACGATTGATTGTCAACCAAATTCGGAGCTTTGATGATGAACGGTTGTTGGAGCTTAAGTGGTCGAAAATGGGTATCGATTCAATTCGATTCCTAGTATTTTACCTCGCTTTTTTCTCTGGGTTTCATCTTTGAGGGTGTGGTGTGGGACACTGAATTTTTCTGGTTTCAGCTTGATTTTTTTCTGGCCTCTGTTTAAGTTTTATTGTATACAGTTCTCCCAATTGGTTCTCTTGTATTGATTGTATGTATTATGTGGAAAGAAAGATGATGAATGAGTGAAATTTAATCCAGAGCGAAGATTGGTTTGCTCTGAACGGGATATATCAAACTCTGAATGGAAGTCTTTTTTATCCAGAGCAAATTCGGATGCGCTATGACAGATAATCCATTGAAAGAGATTTGTTGAAGTCTTTCCGATGAGTTGAATTGATGGGTGCAGATGCTTTCTTGAAGTTTCAAGCATGCCAGCAAAGTCTTCTGCAGCGAATCAAGCAAAGCCCGATTCTGCTGTTGTTCCACATTCAGCGGAGTGGTGGCAAGGAGCTGGGTATGATCCCATTGCATCAGCTGACAGGGGAGGAAATGCAACCGATTCTTCATCCTTGAACGGTATCGGTGGCTCCAAAGATGGAGAGTCAGCATCTATTGGTGGTTTGAATGGTCAGGATGATGATGGAAGTCGAGACTCTGGCAGTTCCAGTTTTCCGCATCTTGGTGGGTTCCGTTTCTTCCTCCAATCTTTATTTTATTAATTGTTCGAGATTTAACACTGTGCCTGATATGCTCATACTAATGCATCGTTAACTCATATCTTACTGGCAATATGTCCTTATAGTGCATATGTGCACTACAAATCTGTTAACGTTTTATGCTGGTGATGTTTTTTGGTATGTAAGAGGGAAACTCTGCTGAAGATGGGGTGAGATCACATCATGGAGGAGCGAGTATGCCTTTTGAAAATGGGGAATGTCTTACACAGCCTCCACAGCTGGAACTCGTTGGCCATTCAATTGTAAGCAATCTTTGTGAAATTTTTTTAATCTCTTCTAGTTGTATTACAATTCTCACATAGGTTTCACTGTGCAAATTTTTGTGATTGTTTTAGTTGAATTTCTCTGGTACCAGTTCTTGCTTTTGTACGTCATTGGATGAAAATGGTTTTTAGAGGCTCATGAGCAATGTATTTCAGAAGAGCAAGCGCCTCTAGTTTCTGCAGAACATGTGTCCTCATCTTTGTGAGTCTGTTCAGAAATACGTGTGCTCATTGCTGGTTTGTTTGCCTTGCGTCACAGGCCTCTGCAACGAACCCATATCCTGGTATGTACTATGGAGAAATGATGGCTGCATTTGGACCTCAGCAGTTTGTAAGTAACTAATAATTCTTCAGCACGTATCTTCATGCATAAACGTGCTGGTTGTTTTTTCGGCTTCATTTGTTTTGCTTTCCGTCTTTACTTGATATCTGATAGACAGAAACTTAGACTGTTATCTGAACCACAATATATGGCGGCACAGCATTTACTTACTAGCGTATTCATCTATTTTACGGCTTTACCCCCACAGGATTATGTAGTTTATTATTATTATTATTCATCAATTGAGGTTCTCAATCCTTAATGAGCTATCTGATTGGTTAGAGCACTCAAGTGAAACTAATTACCGACACCTCCTATGGTGACTCCTGTTTTAGTTTCACTCCATCTCTTTATCTTCTCCAATGTTGTTTGAGCAGAAACAGGCACCCAATGGTGAACTCCCTTGTCCAGGTCGAGGTGTAGGTCATTGGTCTGGGTGTGGGAGAGGAGTGTACCATCAAGGGGAATAAAGGCGTAGGGGTCCAATTTCTACAGCCTTCATTTATATGTTTTGACCAATCTGACTAACTAGAACCACGTCAGTTTTAGCTCATGTTCAATTTTACCAATTGGAGTTCTAGGACCCATGATCCAATCCATCCATAATCCAATCCACATGGGCATTGAAATTGGATTACTCCTCCTTTCCCTTCAAGGAGAAAGAGGAAACTTTGCCTATCTAAATCAAAATATTAGACGAGTGCCATAAGGCTTGTGTCTTTATTCCATATAGGATTCATTTAAGTAAGACGTTACTGGACGGACAATCTAGTGGACTCATCTTTGAACTTTTGACTTGTTTGTGATCTCTGTTGGCATGAGAGCTGCATGGCTATTTCTTTTGATATAATATATCCATGTGGTGATCAGGTTCCACCTCAGTTCTATGGAATGCATCCGAGGATGCCTTTACCTCTTGAAATGACTCCAGAGCCTGTTTATGTTAATGCCAAACAGTACTATGGGATTCTGAGGCGACGCCAGTCTCGAGCCAAAGCTGAGCTTGAAAAGAAATTGATTAAAGAACGAAAGGTCAGCACGAGTATCGTGTTAGTATAAGATTTTCCATCTGCTTTGATATATTTATTGATGTTTTAGATTTGTTGAAATTTTAGTGCTGTTCATCCATTTTTGGTTGTTATCCTTGGTTTATATTTAGATCTGTTGCGTGGTTCATTTCTATTCTTCACTGAAAAATGCACGTCTTACTGGGTATGGGATTTCAAACCTATTGATCCTTCCTCTATTTGTATAAGTTTGTCTCGAAGTTAACGGTGTGTGTTATAGAATCTTTCCCTGTCCAAAAAGGAGTTGCAGATATATTGTATATCCTACAGCAGCATTCATGCTGAACAAGGCTTGAATGGTTCCAGTAAAATCTTGATGCTCAATGTTTAGACATCTTTTTTACTACCGCAATAAATACACTAATGAGAGCTTACTGGTATTTATGTCAAGAATGTGTTGAGGTTGGTGTTTTGGTGCAAATAGTGTGTCATTCAGCAATGTAAATAACGTTCCATGTCTAATGTTCTGAACCGTGATGAGCCTTTTTGGCAATGGTCCAGCTTAATTTATTCTCCCTGGTTTTATGGGAGACTGGTTCCCGTCCTCCACAGGTTTTATGATTGGTTGGATTATCTGGGTTGTTGCTTTGTCTTTATGGTTCCATGGCAAGCGGTGTACCTTTCTGAACTGATTCCTTGTTGGAGATGCCATGAAGCTCGGCTAAACTGCATCCGTATGTCTTTTCTTTTCATGTCATTGTAGCCATATCTTCATGAATCCCGCCATCAACATGCACTGAGACGTCAAAGGGGCTCTGGGGGCCGCTTCGCCAAGAAAAAGGACAAAGATGACTCTAATCGTCCACCGGAAGCAAATGGAAGAACTTCAGGTTCAGCTCTCTCGTCCTCTCACCCATGTTCAATTATTGTTGCTCACCACGTAACCGGATGTTGTACCCTTGAATCTGCAGGAGGTTCCCAGCTTCAAGAAACACCTGAAGCCCATCAAGGTAACAGCACACACTACCAGAATCACAGCAGCTTCCAGCAATCGATGTATTACCAACCCTCATATCAGAGATGGAATGAGGATCAGTCTAACCAGCAACGGGGTAGCAGTGCCTCTACCAATGGCCAAGATTCACAGAGGGCTGTTGCTATCAAGTGATGCCCTTGTATCCGATGGAGGCATAGGGCGTCACAGGGATCACAATGGCATTCGCTGTTCTCTGTCATGGCTTGGCTTTCTACAGCTGATCGGCAAATCATTCTTGGCTTGTTTTTCTATGGTTCTGGTTTCATGGTGGCATGGCTGGGATTCGTGGGACATGATGAACTATGAAGTGTAGAAGAAGATGTGAACTTGGAATTTCGGAATGAAATGTATGGTTCGTTTTTCTATGAACAAAAGTTCTGTACAAAGTGTAATACTAGAGTAGAGTGAATTAGAACAAATTGATGGACTTTACAACTTCTCTTTCTTTGTTACTTGTCCTGTTTGTCCTCGCTGTGTTTGGACATTCTTCCCCCACTACATCATAGACATCGTGGGCGTGATGCTGGAAACTTGTAATTGTGTTGGTGTTCCATTTTCTGTTAGTTTGCTCTTCCATTTTCTATTTCCCTTGTGAGGGAAGAGCGCACACATAGCGGGGGCGCGGTTACGGAAGGCACACTTGGTGAGAGCAACAATGCTAGACACATCTTATATGCCGTGATACATTGAAGGAAGCTGTAATCTCATGATGGGGGTTATGCCACAATCTGCCATGCAGCAACCTTGGAGATCAGATTTTGGTCCACGAAGTTGTAGCTGAGTCTCAGATAGCCATGGCTTGGGCATGCAGTACAGTGTTGCAGCTAAGGGTGTGCACGGTACAGTTCAGTTGGGTATTTAACAGTTTCTCTGAAGTTGAGGACACAAAAACGATTTGCAACCAAGACAATTTGGAAATGGAAGCTTATAAGGGTGAATTCTAAATACGTATTCCTACATTACTTGTGATTGTTGGTCTTGTATTCAACATATTGCTTGCTTGCAAAGTTGTAAGTGGAATCGATTTCAGAGTTACCATGAGTAGGTAGTTCATAATAGAACTAAGATAGCGTTTGAATTGTAGGAATGGTTTTAAAAAGGAATGAAATCAACAATTGTTTGGAATGAAAGTTGTAATAGAATTAGCGATTCCATTTCTATCCATCTGTTTGGTTCGTTTCATTGGAATGGAACGAAATTTTTCTGTGATACATAATAAATTACATAAATTCTTAAATAAAATATTTTAAAATAAAAAAATTGTATTATTATAAAGTTCAAATATAATTTTTAAAATTAGGTTCAGCTAATTTCGTTTGGGGATTTTTTTTAAAGAAATTCATCTATATCATTAAAAGAAAACATGATTTTCTTTATTTATTAACAACATAACTAAAAATGAAAAATGAAAAGAAAAAAAAACATTCCAATCGCACATGACACGAATGAAAAAACACTATTTGATAGGAATTACATTCTGTTCATAGTTGTCCATTCCAAACAGAATGAGTAACCAAACACAAATTTCTCATTTCGAGTGGAATAGACAATTTTATTCCACCCTCTATTCCATCAATTTAAATGGGGCATTAGAATTAGATCTAGGGATTAAGTTATAACCAAGAGATAGATTCAACTGAGTGGTTTATTATCCTACAGTTAGGAAATAAACTAGTGAAAACTGTGTTTACTAAAAGGGAGAAGAGTGAAATTGTTTCAAACCATCTATGGGGAATTGGATTACTCTCATGGTTAAAGTGTTTTTAACTATGAGGATATCAGTATAAATATTGTGTACATTTATATTCTACATCTTAGATTTATATGCTCAACAATCATCATTCACAACAAGTTGTTTATATACTCAATCCTCCTTCTCGAGGACATCCTTCTCACTCATTCTCACCTACAAAATCACAATATCAATCAATCATATAAAAAAAGAATAAAAAAACTTGTTTTTTTACATAAAAAAAAGATATTTATTTTCCCTTAATCTTCTTGGTCTTGAGGACATGAGTAAAGAATAGTAAGGTTTGGATATTTGGGGTTCTGCAGTAAGGAATGGTTTATCCTGAATTGTTTCTGGTTAAAAATGATTACTGTAATAAGGCTGAGAGATAATAAGGTCAAGAACAACAGAGGGATCCAGATGAAGAAAAAAATCACGTGGGATCCTTTGCACAGTTCAATTTTCTTTCAATGTCGCAAATAGAAGTCATGGGTTTTAACTAGATGGTTTTAAGGAGGCATGAAAGCGACGGTTCAGAGAAAGGACTACTTAGGTAATTGTTCTAATTTTGGGGTATCCTATAAATACAAATGGTGATGCTCAAGATTGATTCTGAACCAACGAATCTCCATTGCTCTGAACTGAATATTCGAGCAGTAGAGCTCCCAATGAAGAGAAATGAAGAAATTGATAATTGAAGATCTCAACCAATTATTGAAAGTATAGTTTGAATAGCACTAGTGTTCAACAAATAAGATCAAGAAGAAATTTCAAGTCCTATAGATGAGAAGAAAAGTTCTTGGATTTTGATTTGTATTGTCATTTATACGTTATAAAGTGAAAAATTGATTGTGATGAAAAAAACAATCACACTTAGGGTTATCCTAATAATATATTACACTAATTACCAAGAAAAGACGGGAATAAAAGATATAGTCATATTTTAACTATATTGCCTAACCAGTATAAAAATCTTTGTGTTTTAACATTACTATTTTCATTACCTTAACCATATTGCTAATCAACTTCGAGCAATGATAAACTAAAAGGAACCAACTTTGCTGCATTAAGGTTCTCATTACAGTAGTAACCTTTGAACAACTCTAATACCAATCTAATTTTGATTAGATTGTAAGTTTAAAAAAAAAAAAAAAAGACTATTCTCTCCCCTAGTCTCACGTCTCACAGCAAGCTATATTGAGACTTTCAAGTAGCACTCGACTCTATCCGACAGTACATCCTAGGGCTTCTCACATGATCTGTTGGTTTCGAGATAATGTCTTTCAAAATCTCATATATCCAGACCTAAAAAGATAGTTCATAGTTGATAAAAATCCAATGCACATAAAAATAAGCAATAGTTTATAAAACAAAAACAAATAGTTCATTGAATTTTTATATACTAAAACAGTAAAAAAAACATCCCTCAATATAAGGGATCTTAGGAATCATTCTATCATCCTTCTTTTTCATCCCTTAATTTGGTCGCTACATTTGTAGGTTCCAACGACTTATACTTGAATATGACATCAATTAAGGGAGTGTAAAAGTGATATTCGGAAATAGAACACAGTTGCAAACAAACAATATGAAAACCCTAACAAAGTCATGGGCTACATCCTCATCTTCCCAAACAGCAAACTTAAATAAATTTTCACACAATTCCGTTCTCCTCATCATCTCTTTGTCATACAAAATAGTCGATCAAAAATCTTTTGAGGTTATCCTTCACATTCACACCAACCATCGGAACCTACTACTAATGAAATGTACTCCACAATTAGTCGAACAAATATATTCTTTTCATCCAAAATAATACCTACCACAGGGTCTAGGTTATACTATCTAGAATCGCTTTAAACCGTGAATAACACATCGTAAGCTTCGGCATGCGTAAAAAATGAGAAAAGAAAGTCGAGCTTATCTTTGCGCGACACACATCCAACATCACATCCCTCAATTCGTTTATCTTCTTACTAAAGTAAGAAATCATACACCGGATTTATAAGAGAGCCGGTTTTCTATCCTTCGTTGCTCTTATCGTCGTCTTTTTCCCTTCAGTCGTCCTCGCCTTCTTCATGGTGTTCATCATCGTCTTGCCTTCACTCCTCGCCCTTGTTGTTTTCGTCGTCTTATTTTTGGTCATCTTTGTCTATTTGGATTGTTCCGTCATCGTCTTCCTCCGGTTGGTTGCTGGTTTGGGAGGCGTCATTGTTATGTTAGGTCTTTTTTTTTTTTTTTGGCATTCTCATTGGAGATTTTGAAGGAATTGAAGTAGCGGTTGAATTGGAACCATTTTAAAAAGTTTGAAATTGGTTAGAATTGATGAATTGCAACTGTTAGAAAATGATGGTTTAAATTGGTTTGAGTGGCTTGAGCTGGGAATGGAGTGGGAAAGGAAAATGGTCCAATGATGGTGAAGGTTTGGGCTAGGAATGGTTAGGTCAGGAGGATGGATTACAATGATATGATTGGATTAAAATAAAAATAAAATTTATATTTTAGAAAAATATGTATCAAATTATAAACAAAACTTTGTTAGATATCAAAAAGTGTCATAATTTTATTTGATATTAATATATAAAATGAAAATTTGTTAAATATATTAAAATAATTGCCCCGTTAAAAAATCAGGAACAACAAACACAAACCGAAAACAACTGTAAAATCAATTGAATTATTCCTGACCAATCCGAACAAATCATAGCCATGCCGCATAAATCAATAATCAACTGACTCAGTCCTCCAAATCTGACTCCCATTTCTCCCTCATGTCCTCGTCAAATATCCAATTCAATTCAAAGGGATAGAGACAGAGAAGGAGAGGATCATACCACGACGAAATTTTTGACTCTCTTTCTCCATCTCAAATCGTTTCAAAGTCCACACTTCACACCTTCAAATTATTGATATCATCAGCTTATTTGAATAGAAACGAAAAGGAGAAAGCTATTATCTTTGTTGTCAAATTTTTTTCATTTTTCTCATCTGGGCCTTCGATTTTGTTCAATATTTGTGTGTTCGGATCTTGTGCGTACAATTCTTATCAGGGTTTGTGTTGTTTAACCTTTTTTTTTCTCTTCATCCGGTTATTTAATTTACCCTAATTTGGAGTGATTTTGTTGTGTTTGGGGTGGTTCATTTAGTTTTCCCTCTTTTCTCATCTGGGTGGTTCATTTAATTTTCCCATATTTCTCATCTGGGTTGTGCTATTACCCCCATTTTCTCATTTGGGTATGAAAAATTGGCTGGTTTCATTGTATTCTATCTGCATTTGGCTAGCTGGGTGAGGATAAGTTTGTGGCTTGAGTAATGGGTAATTGCTGCGCGGTGCCGTCTGGTGGATCGAAAGGGAAGAAGAAGAGCAAGGCGAACCCCTTCGCGGCGGAGTATTACATAGGGAATCAAGGAACCAATGTGTCATCAAAGCAGCTACATGTGCTAAAGGATGCCACAGGGAGAGATATATCGTTGAGATACGATCTAGGTAGGGAGCTAGGTAGAGGCGAATTCGGGATCACGTATTTAGCGACGTATTTGGAGACGGATGAGAAGTTCGCGTGCAAATCGATCTCAAAGATGAAGCTGAGGACTGCTGTTGATGTTGAGGATGTTAGGAGGGAGGTTGAGATCATGAAGCATTTACCTAAGCATCCTAATGTTGTAACGTTGAGGGATACTTATGAGGATGAGGATGCTGTTCATATTGTTATGGAGTTGTGTGAGGGAGGAGAGTTGTTTGATAGGATTGTTGCCAGGGGACATTATACAGAGAGGGCAGCTGCTGCTGTTATGAAGACCATTGTCGAGGTTGTCCAGGTATCGTTGAAGATAATGTCCTCTATTTGATATTGAATTGGTTTGAAACTGGGTTTGATTCCATTTCATTTCTTCAATTGGTGGTTTATTTTCGTCTGTTATGCCAATTTTTTCCCCTGTATGGTGATAATATAATAGGTGATGTATTGGTCGTTTTCATGAACTTTAGAAATGCAGTTTGTTAGGATAAACTTAATATTCCTAGGGCTTTTATTTAAGTTTGTGAGTTTCAAAGAGATGCCCAGTCAGCATGGTATCAAAGCAAGTGTATATGTCACAAGTTCAAATCATACATTGCCTTGCATTTGACACTTATCATGTTTAGGTCTATGAAGCAGATTTTTATGAAGAGTGGGCTATGATACACATAGTATTTCTTCTACCAAAATATCGAGCTTATAGTAGAGATGGTTCATCAGCATCAATTCACCCTTTTTAGAAGAATTTGCAAGTGTTTGTTTGAAAACACGACTGGACATAGAGACCCTTTTCTCAAAGTTGAGTGTTGTGATGTAGTTTCTTCTTTTTGGAGGATGAGCATCTTTATGAGGATAGTGATTTTGTGGCTTTTGATGCGCGTCTTTTGCTTAAGTCACTTTTAGTGTAGTAGGCTTTACGCTTTCAAGTGATTCTCTTCAGCAAGGTGAATATTCTCTGTTGACGTGAAGATGAATTCTATCTGTTACGTTTTCTCTTCTGCTTTTCTATTTTATCAGTATTTTGTGTGGAATATTTCTAAATTTATGTGGATTTGTACCCCAATTTTCTTAGGGCTTTGGTAACCAATACTCCTGATGTGCTTTTCATGTTTAATTTTCAATTTTGTAAGCACCACATTCGTGTATGTTGTCTAGAGTACTTTATGGTCCCAATCTAGTAGTCTTGACTCTTGATTAAGGAAAGATAGGATATTGAATTTTTTTTGCTGTTGCTTGATGAGTGGAACACCGTAGATCTTTAGGTGACAGTCAACTCCTTGCCCGTTCTCCATTGAATTTACAGCAGCCTTCAACTATGACATTTTTCATTTTTTGTGTTATATATTCTCAGTTAGTGGCTTCTGGGTTTTTCTTTTTCTTTTTCTTTTTTTAATCTCGTGGATTTCCAGGAGTCTGAACGTGATACTTTGGTACTAGTTAAGCAGGATTGTGTTGTGGATCCGAGAGTGGTGGGGGTAGGAGAGGGAGCTTGGAATGGATTAAATGGTCTGCTACATATGAAATTCCATGTCCAAAACCATTAGACCAAGAATTTTCCATCCTTTAATCCAAAGATGCATTCTTTTTGTACATGATTTTTTGTGCTAGTAGTCATCATTGATCTTCATTCCTCATTGAGCAGATGTGCCATAAACAAGGTGTGATGCATCGTGATCTAAAGCCGGAGAATTTTCTGTTTGCCAATAAGAAGGAAAATTCTCCTTTGAAGGCAATTGACTTCGGATTGTCTGTCTTCTTCAAGCCTGGTATTAGCCTTTTTCCTTTTGTGGTCGTGCTCTTTTTTTTCCCCCTCCTTTTTTCTCTAGCACAAAAGCTACTATGTCCTTTTTCTTGGATTTGCTTCATGTTTCTAAATCTCTCAGCTTATCTTCGACAGGGGAACAGTTCACTGAGATAGTGGGCAGTCCCTATTACATGGCCCCCGAGGTTCTAAAACGGAACTATGGGCCAGAAGTTGATGTTTGGAGTGCTGGTGTAATCCTATACATTTTGCTTTGTGGCGTTCCACCTTTCTGGGCAGGTGCCATCTTGCTCTATTCCTCATCATCATGATTTAATTGCTTCATCTTTCCAGCTTCCACTTTTTTCTTGTTGTCTCACCATTAACATTAACGACTTTGATTCTCTGCAACTCATGATAAATAGTTGTATTTGTTTGATTAATCTCTTACAAATCAAAATTTTCCAATATGCATGCATATTACGTTGATTGTTGTTGAGTATATTTTCATGGTCCATTTGTTTGCTTCTTGGATATGTTTCTAAAGATATATTTTACTTGTTTTTTTCCAGAAACTGAACAAGGAGTAGCACAGGCTATTATCCGATCTGTCATTGACTTCAAGAGAGATCCGTGGCCTAAAGTGTCTGATATTGCCAAAGACCTCGTGAAGAGAATGCTAGATCCCGACCCAAAGAGGCGGCTCACTGCCCAAGGAGTGCTGGGTAACTAATCTGATGTATTGAAGTACACAGTAAATGCTCAGATGTTATGAAATTGTTACTTGATTAGATAATTTTTTATATATGCAGATCATCCTTGGTTGCAGAATGCGAAGAAAGCCCCTAACGTATCACTTGGTGAGACAGTCAAAGCAAGGCTAAAACAGTTTTCGGTTATGAACAAGCTCAAGAAAAAGGCTCTGAGGGTAAGGACAAAGTCTATGTGGTGTTACAGATTTTGGCTTCTGCCTCTTAAATTGGTTAGTGAAGTGAATTGCTGAATGCGCTTGCTCACAGGTGATTGCGGAGCATTTATCACTCGAAGAAGTTGCTGGCATAAAAGAGGCATTTGAGATGATGGATGCTGGGAAGAAAGGCAAGATCAACATGGAAGAATTTAGAGGCGGGTTGCATAAGCTAGGTCAACAGGTTGCTGATCCCGATCTTCAAATCTTGATGGAAGCCGTAAGCATCGCATCATGCTTGTCTTATTTTTTGTTTGTTGTTTGACAAGCTGTGTTCCTTGCATCTGAGTCATGATTTATATTGAATCGGTGTCTGGTCCTTGCAGGCTGATGTTGATGGGGATGGAACCCTGAACTGTGCAGAATTTGTTGCTGTTTCAGTGCACCTTAGAAAGATGGCCAATGATGAGCACCTGCACAGAGCCTTTTCGTTCTTTGATAAGAACAAGAGCGGCTACATTGAGATAGAGGAGTTAACCGATGCTTTGAATGACGAAGTTAACTCCAGCAGCGACGAGGTCATCAACACGATTATGCATGACGTGGACACCGACAAGGTAATTGTGAACTTGCATACACCTGGATGTTCAAATTTACATGAAATGATTATTTTTAGAAGAATCATGAAATGATTATTAAAACTGTATTTTCTGTCGAAATACGAGACCATGAATGTGATACGAAATGGTTGCATAGAAAATATGATAATATATTTTCTTTTATTGTTTATAGCGGTTGTTTGTTTCTGTTTCATGTGCTTTCTTCCTGCTTTTCTGAAGGATGGACGCATAAGTTACGAGGAGTTTGCCACGATGATGAAGGCTGGTACGGATTGGAGAAAGGCATCGAGACAGTACTCACGAGAACGCTTCAACAACCTCAGCTTGAAGTTGATGAGGGATGGATCTCTGCAGTTGACGAACGAGGGTAGATAATGGTGATGATGATTCAGCCTATGGAGGTTACTTTATAGTTAGCAACGAGAGAACAACATGGTTTAAGACGGTGATGGAGGTTCCTCCTTCCTTGTTAAGAAGGATTCTTTGTTCTTACAGAACGTTCCTTGCACGAGGATGAAAGTAGTACTAGTTTGTCGCGGATTCGTGTGGGTTAGCTGCAGCTTTTGGGGTCAGAGGGAAAAGAGAGAGGGCGTGGATTTATATTCGGGAGTTGCAGATGAAATCAGGTTCAATGTTGGTACGAGGTGTGGGTAGTGGAGCTATGGCTTTGGAAACAACTACGCCATCGTCTCCGGGTCTGTAAGTACAAATTATATCTCAGTCGGGCTGTAAGGTTTGCCCTTGACGTGCAATCTTCTGTGTACTGTCTACTGTTGGTGCTGAGACTGATCTGTATTCATCTATGTACATCTGGTCAAGCCTCAACTTCTTACGATGCTGCTGTTACATTAAAACTAGCCCTATGCTCCTTCAATTGTTAGTGAAGTTGATGTCCAAACGGAAGAGAGCTCATATTTGTACTCGGAAAAATGCTTTGTTTCTTAAATGACAATGGTATTTCTGAAGTTTCTTGTTGCATTTTTGTGAAAGAGAGTGAGAAGTTACTTTTGAATACTCCATTTGACGAGAAGTTTGACTCTATTCCGAGACGATCAAATATTTTAAAAAAATTTATCGTGAAAATTAATTTAAGTTATGTATTTTAATCTGACGTTAGTGGTATAATTTTTTTCTCAATAGGATGATAAATGAAACTCCTCAAAATATATGTTTAATAGAATAATGATTGTATATGTTGATTATAATATAAAAATATTGATCCGTGCGATGCACGGGATAAGTAGTTGTAATAGAATAGTCACAGTGAAAAAAATTTATGAATCAATATTATTGTATATAAAATTTTATACTCCTTTCGTTCCATAATTGTTACAGCATATTGATCGGACATGAGTATTGATGTAAAATTTGGCACGCATACAACGATGATCAAATGTATTTTTTTTGTAAATTTATCGTGAAATATCAATGATTGTAAAAGTTACTTAATTCAATCTGATACATGTTACGGGACTTGTATTCATACGTATATAAAAATATAAAATACGTATATTTTGTCGGAATTATGAGACGGATGTAGTATATAATATACTCTTTTATATCAAATTAAAATAATATGATATATGTGTAAATAGATAGCTTTATTAAATTAAAATCATTTGATGGTTTATCGTATGGTAGTTTTATGTAACAATTTGTGTAATAAGATATAAATTAGATAGTATTAGATTAGAGTAGAGTAGATATTAGATTAGTTTTTTATTAGAATAATTAAATTATTTTTGTTTTTTAATTAAATAGTTTGTCGTTTGTCATTCTTATGTTTTGAGATGTAAATGCTTCGATGTTGGACGAAATTGTGTAATTAGATGTATATTAGATTAGATTAGATGGGACGGAGGGGGTATTAAGAAGAAGGAGAAAGGATGTACGAAGTGGGAGATGAAGATTAGAAAGTTTTAATGAAATAAAGAAGCATTAATGGAGTACCAATAAAAAACAAATAAAAAAAATCAACATTTATATTATATATCTTATACAATGTAAAGCTATACTAAAAATTCTTACTATCAAAGTTTAGTTTTATTTAGTATCAAATTTGCTTGATCCTATATTAAATGTGCTTCACATTTATGATCACAAATAAATTTTATTTAATATATATTGACGTTCATTTTCCCTACAATGCAATATCATTCAATAATTTATCAAAAAACATATAATTATAAATTATTTATGGAGTTCTTTCTTATTTGGATCATCACCACAAACTATCAAAAAAAAATTTAATATGATTAGAAAAAAATTAAAAATCCTAAAATTAATAATATACTTTTACTATTAAATAATATTATATTTCTTTCCTAATTATTATCAAACAATGTAAAATTTAATATTATTCTTCAATAATTAAAAGTAATAAAAGTATCAAATTCAAAAAATAAATAATATTTGTAAATATTATATTATATTCAATAACAAGTTACTTGATTAGTGTAAAAATATTCACGTTTTATTTATGTTAAATCTTTTGTTTGTTGTATTTGAGTCTTTTATTTTGTGTTTTTAGTTTATTTTGGAGCTTGGATACTATAGTTTGTGTGTTTTTATTATAGATTTGATCGAGAGAAGCGGCTTTTGAGAATTCACGCCAAAGGATGGAAAAGGCTTGAAGATGATCGAGATGAAATGTGATGATTTGATGATCCTTGAAAATGATTTCTGGTAATGATCACGTGCATTTGATGTTCAAAAACGTTTGGAACTGTTTTTGAGCTAAATTGATGATTTGAGGCTATTTTAAGCATGGATGATCCATAAAAATTAAACGACGCATAGATGATGATTTGAGTCCATTTTGAAGATGAAAACGATGTTATTTGAAGTGTCTTATAATGATATAAGGGTTATTAATTTTTCTATAAATACAACGTTTTGTATTCGTTATATGAGAGATTTAAATTGGATCACTTTTTCATCTTTCATAGTTTCTTTTGCCATTTTGGAGATTGGATCAAGGTGTTTGTGCTTGGACTACTTCAGATTTGAGTTGTAACAATTGAAGATTGTCTATTTACAGCAAGTATCACGTTCTCTCTATTCTCTTTTTAGTTTGATGATGATGTTTGCATGTATATTGATGATTTTAATGATTATCTTTGCTATGAGTGAATAGATCTATTAGTAGGAAACCAAATAATGAAATTTATGTGATGAGATTATGAGATTATCTATCTAAAACAACAAAACCAGATTGGTTTTATATATGATTGATGCTAAAGGTTGGATCTTTTATCATTGTTGATGCATGATTTCATAAAGAATGACTACATAGATGACTTTATATATTGATTATACCATGATTAGCTATGATTACATTTAACTTGGTCATTTAGATGTTGTTATAGGTTGATCTAGCTATTGATGCATCCTCTTTTGGTCATATTAGCAGCAAATAATCAAGTTTTGATACATTCTCAGTTGGTTATTACATGATTAGAACCTTTTATATGTGAATTAATAAGAAACGTCTTTTTCTATTAATTCATATTTGGTTTGTTCCTTAATTGATTCAATCTTATTAGTCTATCTAGCATATACATTCTCTTTTTGTATGTTAGGTTAGTTTGGTTAGGTTGATTATACATTCTATTTTAATAATCAACATTCTAGTGAACGTAATATAAGAGACCTTTATATTTTATTTTTCTGAAAATTATTTTATTTTATTTTATTTCGGTTTCTTTTAATTTAAAACAAAAAATTTGTGTGATATTGTTTTTGAATTGATTTTAAATAGATTTTTACTATGGCTTATAATCAGTACTTATATGAATAATCAATACAATGATAACTCTCAACTTTCAAAGTTAGATAACATTGAAAAATTGATTATTCAATTCTGCAATAATAAGAATAATAATAGGTCATGTGAAAGCCATTTTAATATAGGACATCAATTAAACAATTGCTCAACTTTTTCATCCTATGGATATTCCAATCAAATTAACATATTTTGAGAACCATCAGAAAAACAATATGGATATAATGTTTATTATAATTCTTATAATGTTAGGTGATTAGATCATCAAAATTATTATGGGGGTTATCAAGATATAAATTCCTTAATGCCTAATGATTCTAATGAATATTCTAATATTCCTATGCGAAGTCATTCTTTTAACTATTCACATAGTCAATCCTCAAGATCATTTACACAAGATTCAAATTCTAAGCCTTTAGAAGAATTGGTTAAATTAGTAGCGTATAATCAACGTATTAGTCAAGAATGAAGTAGAATTCGTGAAGCAGAAGTTAAAGCTCTTGCCTATGATTTACAAAGTCAAATTGACCAACTCAAATCTAAATCTAAATCAATTGAAATAAAACCTTCATTTTTTACTAATTCATTTTATGAAATTGAACAATCACAAGAGAATGAAATTTTAACCATATTTAAAAATGGTGAAGAATTATCTAAAATTATGAGTTTTAATCAAAATTAATTTGAGGATGGTTCTGACAATGAATTTAATTTACCTTATGAGTATTTTATTGAGAAATATGACGATAAAGAAGAAAGTGAAAATCATGTGAATTTTATAGTGATAGTATTAATGTTTTGAAAAATTCATTACAATAATTGAATAATTCAATTGTCTCATGTTCATTTTATTCTCAAGAAAATCTCTTTAGGATCGAAAAATTGAAAAGTCAAATAAGTCAACTTACTCTTGAAGTGAGCCAATTGAGAACTCTAGTTTTCAATGAAATGGAAAACCAATTTGATCATCCTGAAAATATAAAGAATTCATTTTAAGAGAGAGTGATGATGAAATATTAGAATTAGAGAGTTTGGAACAAGAAGTTGAATCAGAAGATGAGTTTAAAAATGATATTTTTGTAAGATTTGATGAAGTGAAGAAAAAGATTTTAAACTTGACTATGATGAATTTGATGATACAAACTTGAAAATGAATAATAATGAAACATATTTTGATGGTTGGTCTATTTCTGTAACATCCTCATTTTTCATTACTTATTAATGATACATATGATGTCATTGTCATTGGGTTCAATGGCTCATTTAGACAAAAACTATACTTTCTCGCTTAATCGTAAGAATTAAGCTAAGTTCACTTATACATCATTAGTTTAGAAACTTTTGATATACTCAATCATATCTCAAAATATTATCTTTGCAGCAAAATTTATATGTCTTTCTAAGATCGGAGTACCTTTCACACATAAGATATATCTAGGGTTAAATCTTAGGTCACGTTTTTTCTTCAAGTTTTGTTCCTATAACAAAGAGAATAAGAAAGACACAGAAAAATAATAACCGTGAGCTATAGGACCTCAATAACATGTCGACCTCCTTACCAAGGATTACACAAGGGAAAAAGATAATAAAAGAAAAGGGAAATGATAACTTGGATCCGTTGTTCCAATACTATGGAATTATCATGTAAATCTGGTATACACAATTATTATCACAAACATACCAGTTATTCATTCCAGTCACATAAGTATACTTAACATCATATAACAACGCTCGAAACTATCATTATAACCTTTATGATATGACAGCCAAAACCTTCATATCAAACAAACTAAGACAATGGCACTGACACGACAGATCCTCAATCCAAGTCTCACCGACTATTACATTCAACAGTTTACTCTTGACTTTGTTATACTTATCGTTATATCTATCACAAAGAGACGACAGATAATAAATACCCTCAATGTTATAATTGTGTCTTTAAAGAGACTTATTCAATTTCATAATTAACCTCTTTTCAGCTTTAGCAAAAAAGATATCCGCGAATAGGGATCAGCCAAACCGGAGCCCAGGATGAGATACCCATATATACCAAAACGACCTCACACGATCGATGAAAGGATGTCACCATCAAGTCATTGTATAATACATGCAATAAACACAATACTCTTTGTGTTTTATACCATGGAGTTATCCCACCAATTATGGATTTACACACCTTTCACTCACTCATTCTCTTCATATCATCAAACAAAACATAACACAAACACACAAATCATCTTATCGTGGCACACAGCAAGTGATAAGCAATAGGTATGTCGTAACAGATTTTATGTCAAATACAATTAGTGACTATGACTAAAGATTACAACGCATATTATTATACTCACGGTATAATAATATGCATCGCTACACACAAAAAATCTAAATATTACCTTTTACCACAGTTCTTCACATGCACATGCTCAGTCTCGCCCTTAAACGACAATGAACATCGTCTTCAAATCCTCTAATATAATAGGACACGCATATTAAGACATACCCTTGTAAATGATTGTTCACCATATGGAGTTAAATATATATTTATTCATACTTCTTGAAAAGTTAAACGATGCATTGATGGTGATTCGAGGCGAAAAGTTACTTCTTCAAATCCTATCTCTTACTTTGATTTAATTTAATTATTTTTAGCATATACGAGCTCATCAATATATTGGGTTAATTATAGAAGCTCATTGATAATTAACAATCTAGCGAATGTGATACTTTATGCCCAAAGGTATTAAGGTCAAATCTATCTAGGGGATCATCCCCACCCCACATGACAAGCGGCCCGGACCAATGTGCATGAGGTCAAGAGTTCAAATCTGTTGGATGACAAGCTGCTTTGTGGTGATGAGCCCGTCAACGAAAACTGGTTTAAAAGGTCCTCTGGATTTGCGGGCTATTCGGTTGACCAAAGGGCAGGATTGTTTTTGTCAAATTTGTCTAAATAACGAATATATCTTATATTCATCCATTATTGATCCTAAAAAGGTAGAATGTAATTAGTCGATCTCCCTATCTTTTTATCACATAAAAGCAACATCTCAATCCATTTCTTCCATAAGTTTAGATTATTTTAGCTTAATTTCTATCATTTAATTAGTTTCATCAGTAAAAATAAAACCCCCTCAAATCTTAGTTCATATTTATAATAGCTATTTGTAATGATTAAAAATAATATTATTATGATCGTCACTGTGGGTTTGATCCTTACTTCTATTACTGCATTATTTTAAATATTTTTAGAATATAAATGAGTATATATAAATTCTAATTTGACATGTCTGCGATAATACGCATTAAAGACATAGGAATGTGTTGAATTTTTGTCATTTTATTTATTTATCTCATCATAAAGTAGAGTGAAAGTGAGAAAAAAAGATTAAAGGGTGAAATAATATGATATATAATAAGGATAGAATGGTATTATTTATGACAAAAATTTTCTAAATGGAAAAATATTGTAAACATTGTAGGATATCTCGATTTAACAAAGCGATGCAAAAATTATAGGACAATAAACTAATAACAATAATAACTTTCATTTATTTTGATAAAAGCAGTATATTTAATCAGTAACATCTTCAAATCCAACTGTCCTTTCTAATATCTCATTAAAAACTCACAAATATCATATTCGAAAGAGAAATATTAAGATGTCGTCATAATCCCTTTGCTCCTCTCAAAATCAAATCTCACAAAAAAAATCCTTAGGAAATCATCAAGCTTTGAAAGCTACTCACAAACAGAAATGTTTTGGCTTAATTCTAGAACATTAGAAAAAATTTCTCTACCAACTTCTACCTTAACGACGATAGAAACATTGAGAAATACTAAGCATAATTGTTTTGTTCATATGCCATTCCTTATGTCTTCATTTTATTCGTTGATCTCAGATAATTATCATCAAATGAAATAAATCCTATAAAAATTAAGATATAAAAAAATGTTTTGAAAATTACAAAATTAGATACTTTGTTATATAAAAAAGTGTAATTTTTTCTGATGAAGCATGTCTCTGGGTGTTATCACGAAGGTAGATGAAAACTCGTCCTTTCTGAATCGATCATCACATTTTGTAATTTTGAGAAGAGCAATGAATTTTAGTATTCGATTTGGACATTTTTATGAAAAAAAAAGTATAATTTTTTTTTTTCATGTTTCATAATAATTACAATATTATCATATTTGAATTTCTTTTCAAAAATATTAAAACATCTATAATTTTCATTTTATATCACATTATCACTCCCTTTTATTCTTTTTTCTCTCTTTTCTTTTATAATAATTAAAAATATTTTTATTTTAAAATTTAATATATATAAATTCTCATGTGTTATAATTTGAAAAAGAACAAATTTATCACTAATAAAATATAGACATCTACAAACCATTTTTAATGGTCCAAACCAAATGGGCCTACTCTCACGCGCACATTCGCCCATTCGCCCATTCTGATACCGAAAATCGTTTCTGCGTCGGCCGCCCACCCCTCTCCTTCTCCTTCTCCTTCTCCTTCTCCTCTCCCTCGCTCTGATCCGATCCTACACGCAGGTAAGTCTTCCTATCGTCGATTCAGTCATCCACTCACCGAATCCTGCCGATGCAAATAATCAAGTGATTGGTTGTTTCATGTTTTTTTGTGGGCTGTTAGATGAATTTTCCTGTGTATTGTCTAAGGGACAAAGAACTAGGAGTTGATTTTGATCTATTGATCGCTTGTTGTTTCTTGGATATGGGTTTTGGTGGAATTTGTATGATGCTTTCTTGTTTTTTTTGTTTCATCTGGGACTTTTGGGGCGTGAATTTGGTTTATTACGGAGAGGGTCGGTGATGATTTTGGGAATTCATTGATTTGAGTGATGGTCGGTGGATTTGGGAATACTAACTATAGGGTTTTGTGGGCAGAGTTTTTATCTTGATTTGGGATTAGGGCAAGCAGGGAAGACCATATATGTGTGGACTGGTTCTGATGCAATTGATTGTGGATTCATTTGTTCGCTTGTTGGATTGTGGAGCACATGGGATTGGATTATAGCTTCTTCTTTTTTTTTGTTCTACCGGAACCATGATCTAGATAGTGTTTTTTTATGTATAACTTTGATTTGATTTGATTTAGGAAACAATGGGATGTGGGGGGCGAGCTTGTTGTCTGCATTTGGATAAAGATGCAAATGTTTCTAGTTAGAGTTGAGGTCTTTGAATTCATGGTAGCTCTAGATATTGGTCGAATCTGATGGATCAGATGGGCTATGGCTTCGGCCATGTCTTGTTGACATGATTTTTCAGTGGGGTCTGATAGGATGTATCTTACTGTCTTGATTTATGCAGATTTTTTCTTTCAAATGCGAAATTGTGAGAAACTGAGGATAGGTCTAATTTTTTAATTGATTTATAGGAAGATGGAGTTGAGTGTTGGTTTGCTGATCAATAGAAAATTAGTGTCAAGCATTACAAGTTGCAAGGTAAAACGTAAAACGTTCAGAACTTTAACCGGAAGATGATAAACCAGTATATGTTATCTGTTATTGACTGTTTGTAGATCATGATTCAGAATGGTCATTCTTGCAAATTGCTACCGAGAGTCGATTTCTAATTTGTTCAGTAAATCTTTATTACCCCTCTTTAGTCTTGTCTTTTCTTTTTAGTTTTGCAAAGAATATGAGACTTGGTCATCTTGGTTGAAAAAACAAGTATTTTAATGTGAAGTGAAAACTAGGCAAAAGGATATTTATTTGCTTTATGTTGAGTTACATTATCAGAATTAGTTGTCCCTCTTTCATTGCTCTTTTCTCGTCTCTATTTGGCCACAAAACTAAGCTTCATCCTCGCTTCTTATTTCTTTCGTTCCCCTTTTCTTTTTTCTTCTTGCCTTCTTGGTCAATATGATCCAAGTTTTATTTTCCTTTGCGGAGCTTAAGTACATTTACATTATATCCGTTCATGAAAAGTAACTACTGGCAACTATCAAGATGAATTATGGCTTATTGATTGTCAATATGTATTGATTAATGATTTGCCCTGAAACCTTTTCAATAGTTCTCTACTTGTCTGGAGTTATCAATGTGTTTTATGGTACTTACATTGCCTATTGTCATGTTGTTTTTCTTCCTGTTTTAGGCACTCATAATGTTGTTATGCAATGTGCTATAGTAAGTTTGCATGGTTTTCTTTTTCTTCAATATAATCATATTAAAGGAGAAAAGTTTCTGTTAAATTCAATTAAGCTCAATGGTCCAGCAGACATATAATGGGACCAAGGTGCAAATTTCTTTTCTATTTTATGTTGTTCCTTGTGTATTTAACCATTTACAGTATACTATCTTCTTGCATGTACTTTAAATTTATGATTGGTATGTTTCTCTAACTCTTAGAGGTTCATTATGCCGAGCTAGAATGTTGAAAAGAATTTTTTTAGCTAACTGATGCTACATGATTGGAATTGGGCAACTTGTCTTTGTTTAATCTGCCTTGTCTATGTTTGGCCTCGATCGTTCCTTTTGATGGAACTTCTATCGGTTCTAAGATTAGCACATACTGTTAAGAAGTACTTGCTAATAAGTTACTTTTCCTGATGTGGTGGAGTTTTAGTTCTCTCATCCGTATCCTGAATTTTATTTTCAACCCTGCGTGGTTTACTTTTATACTATTTTGTTGAGGCTATGGCTCGTGGAAAGGGAGATGGGATTGTCTAGTTAAAATTATTCTTGGACTCCACTGGTTCTGTATCTCTTCTTTTGCAAACCTGAAGTGGGCTAAAGAGGAAAGACGGGCTTACAAGATAAATAAAAGCATTTCCACCTTGTCTACTATGCCATGGTTGATCATTTCGTTTATTTGCCTCATAATGTTCACTTTTAGCTTTTATTGCTGTGGATTTTGCTAAATGGTATGAAACATATCTATGTTTATGTGGCATACACCTGGTTTAGTTTCACTGTGTCGCTTCTAAATTTGCTCGCAGTGCAGATATGGCTGCCAAATATATTATAGGGTCTCTCGTTGCAACCTTCGGCATTGCTTATATCTGTGATCATTCAATCTCAGACAATAAGCTATTTGGAGGTGAGCATGTTTTCTCTTAGCATTATCGGTGGAAATTGGTCTTATCCAATCTTTCGCCTTTAACCTTAGGCTGGTGTATATTCAGGGACTACGCCTAAGACTGTATCAAGCAAGGAATGGTGGGATGAAACTGACAAGAAGTTCCAAGCCTGGCCTCGTACCGCCGGACCACCTGTGGTGATGAACCCTATCAGTCGTCAGAACTTTATCGTCAAATCCACTGATTCTTGAAGGTGTTTTTGGTCATTGATTGCTAATTTTGTACTTGAAAATGTTCTCTTCTTGGCTTCTTGGTGCCATTAGTTTATTGATGTGATGGCCATCGCATAATCGCATTGATCGCATTTCTAGCAAACTTATGCGAATGCTTTTGAATAATCAATGTGGATAAGTGCTTTCTAAGAAAGACGCCCTAGAGAAGTACACTTTGTTTTTGATCCGTTCGTTGATATTGATCTGTGATGAGTCTTTGAGTTTTGGAATGTTGTATTGTTTCTGTTCTCCCGAAATCCTTTTTACTTCAGTAATTTGTATGGTGAAAATCTTGATCTTTTTGTCAACTTGAAACTCGTGCGTATGGATGAATGAACACACACAAAACCCGAATCTGGTAGATGAAGTTAGGGATCGAGCCAGAGAAGGGAGCACTAACCATCGAGATTACAGATAGAGGCCTGGATATCGCTCGAAGGGATCCCATGGAAGTCGTGATGGAAGAACAATGAAGCTCATGACATCACAAAAGACCAACGACAATACATAGGCAGAACACATCGAACTAGTAGCATCGTATGCTCACATGTTTTATTAGATGAAGCATGTGCAGGAGACGGATCTTATAACAACTCAGACGATCCTAAATTTAGTAGTAACATTATTAAATATCAGAAGTTCAGAAGGCCCTTCTCCTTCAGGCTCTCCACTGTGTCACGGAGGCTTTCTTTCAGGGGAATGTAGTTTATCCCCAAGCTCTCGGTTTTCTCCTAGGAAACCTGGTATGTTGGCTTAAAGTGCTGATCATCCGAGCACCTGATGAACAAGGCGAACTGTATGTCAACGATATAAACTTATAGCCGCAAATAAGGCATGCCATTTCTATTTTTCCTTTTTCTTACTTATCAGGCAGCTTTGTGCCAGCATCCCCACAACCTCGGAATAATGAGCAACACTTTCGACTAGACAATAGCGCCCTTCCGCTGTAGGAATCTCAAATGCCTGAATATGTGGCATTCGCGACATCTCTAACATGCACCCATCCCATGGCCGTATTTGGGTAAGTTTCAGCTCCTGCATATACTGAAAGGATACTCGGCATGGGAGAAAAGACCACAATGCTTATGCAATTAGAAGTAATGTTGAAGCGATTGCATACCGAACATCTTGAAAACCATATTGAATTCACCGTGGGCTGTAGTAGAGGACCAATGACCACAGCTGGATTGATGGTAACCATGTCGATACCTCTTGCTTTCATGAATTTCCAAGCAGCATCCTCCGCAAGCGTCTTTGACAGGGAATACCATTGCTGTTAAGCCGAAGACAGATATAGCAATAAGCCGCATTGGAACATGGAAGTATCGAGCAAGAAAGAGAGAATAACTATATGCCATTTCACAGCAACCAAGAATGTCGAGTTCATTTAATATATAACACAATAATTATCCTGATGGGGCAATGACGAGTAATATGCATAGGGAAACAGCACAATGAAGATTCACGCACGTACCTTTGATTGTTTGGCGAATTCTGGATCAGAAACCAACTTTCATCGACCACCACATCAGGACTAAGAGACCGTTCGTTGACTTGAACTGCCGCCATCGAGGAAGTGAAAACCACTCTTTTGACAGATGAAGCTTTTGCACAGCGGGATCAAGCAGCTCGACCTGTAATCATATGACAAGGCAGCTGAAGTGGAAAACCGGAGAGAGGTCAAGATACGAAATATCAACAGAAATCGGATTCGATTAATTATTTATTCATATCCTTAAGTACAGGTTCCAGAACGTCCTAGGAGGTACTTAACTGAAGCATCTCGCCCTTGATTTGTATTCTATAATGGATGACTGTACATCTTCAAGTGCTTTTTTGAGCCTTTTCAAACTTTATCAGTGACACGGATTGCAGTTGAAATATACACATAGATCAGCTTGTGCGACCACCTAAACATTCAGCCATGCAATCGCATCCACCTAATGTGCACCTTATCGTTCAGATACTAGATAGGTGGCTGGTCGGTCATGTCATGTGCTTCCAAGCGCTTTTTAGAACATGGAGCAGATTCAGTAGAATTATAACCAAGCGGCAAAATGACACTAAGGACCAGTCAGTTTGAAGGTATATACATGTTGGTGCGTCTTAGAGGTCTATATGTACGAGGATATACACTATAGATTAGCCAGCTCAGGGTGAAAGAAGAGATGAACCTGCGGGTCTTTGATATCATACATCACAGCTGACGCTGTATGAAACACGCCTTCACAACCATCAGTGGCAGAATCAAATGCGCCTTCCTGCAAGAGGTCGGCTTCGAACAGCTGGAGTCTCTCCTTGGCTCCATCAAGCTTGCTCCGTTTTCTTCGGATCATCTAAACAAAAATAATTGTTGGTTTAGTACTAACACAGCAGCCAGTTTCGCAACATAGGCAGTGATTTTTTAGGGTTGAAATTAACATCAGTCTCCAGGACCCGCTAATAAATAAGAATCATGATCAACGAGATAATCAACCCGCTATTGATATCACATGGAGTAGAGTGTATGAGACATCAACTAGCAATCAACCGGCGTGCATAAGTTACCATTCAATTTTTATCTCGGACATGGTAACTTCATCAAACATGGTAATTTAATAGACATGTGAATCATTACAATTTCAACAAAGAGAAAGGACCTAGAAACATTATGACTAGCAAAAATGAACTTATGAAGATTACGAACAGAGGCTCGGACAGTATATCGAGCAACAACTTCACAATCCATGAAGCGATATACCCCGATGCCCCTGTCACACAAACCAATTTAATCTTGTTCTTCATCTCCTCTGCTGCAGCTTTTGCATCGCCGCTGGCCACCTTCCTTTGTTCTCTCAACTTCTATGTATACGTATCTTAGTCGATCTCTTCTGTTCATACCAACATATATACATAACAGAAGCAAATTATGCACCACCAACTACATGCACATAATTCCAAGTAGGTAGGAGGCTAAGATTAATAATGATAGGGAATAGTATTTAAGGACAAATGAAAACATAGCAAGTAAAGACTATATTGAAAATTTTGGTACCACCATCGATTACACGAGAGAGTAAACTTAGGCTTTTGTGTATACTACATTTAATCCTCCTTGAAAAAGAAGTTCTGGTTAATGTCATACATTAACTTCAGGAAAGCATGCGTTTCCCATTTGGTGTTGTTTCTTTTTGTGTGACTGGTTAATTCAGCATGCACCAAATGCATGATTTATATGTGGCAAAGATTGGTAGCGATACTTGGGAACGAAAAATATATACTGAGGTCTGCTTTTGTCTTAAAATTTGTCATTACCTCTGTCCCACAGGGAAGGTTGGGAGCATTCTCCTGGTGATTATGCACTTCCATCTTTCTTATGATGTCAGATTAATTAAGTAAAATCAAACATAATTAAAATAATTTACAATAAATTGACCAAAATAAATTCATCTCATTAATCATAAACAAAATAGATCAAATTACAAACCAAGTTCTTGTAAATTCCCACATGAAAATTCAACATTTCTGTCAAAAGAAAAAATAATTAAATATCAAATAATCTTTCACAACCAGATGATCGGGGTTCAATTAGGTCGTTACAAAACAATCTCTATGTATAACAATCTAGGTCATTTGTTACTTTTGCTTTTTGTCGCGCCTTTGATTACCATGCTGTAGTAGCCGATGCGCATTGGCCGAAGTTTCTGGTGTTTTCACAGCATATATTTGGCTTATGTCTAGTAGGAATTTTGATTCTTCCTGCATATGCAACCGAGCTAGCAAGCAAGACTCCACCAACCATCACCACTATTCATATTTAGTATCGTGGTGATCTCTTGTATATTTTGATTGAAACACTTTGTTAGAACAATTCTAATGGACAATGTCATTTTGCTTTAGGCATAGTTATAATTTGAACATAAATAGTGTTATTTTGCTATATTTTATCAATGTTGGTTTAGTGATGTCATGCTATATTTTTAGCATCTTTGTTTGATCAATAGTTAATAAAAAAACACATGTGTATTTTTGATATTTAGGTTTGTCTTTAATATCCATGAGTTGCCAAATTATAACAAATGCTATTTTGATTGCCAAATATAGCACAAGATATAACAAAAGCTATAATTTGTCTCAACACTTCATGCCCATTGGAGTGAAATGATTAAAAAACTACATTGTTATAATAGTTGTATATATTAATTGTTACAAAAATCCTATATTTATAAAACTTATGATCGAGAATATACTACGGAATATGCCATTACAATGGTCATATTCCAACAACCATAACATTTCAACGACCATAACAGAAATATTTGGACTTCTTGTTAAATTTTGACTATAGAATGCCATTTGCATTGTGCATTGTATTTACTCTAAATATTGATCATACCGTCTCTGAAAAGATACAAATAAAGGAAAAAAATATATCCCCATAATTTCATCAAATATAGAATGTGAGAAGGACACATCTATAAAATAAGATGATACCTCTATTTTTATATAGAAAAATTATTTCTTAATGTCCTATCTGTCCTATCATGTTAAATCCTTAACTTAATATTAGGAGGGGAACAATTGAAGCAACGCCACTTCTCCTAGTTATGACAAGATAAAAATACGAATGAAACCATAAAAGAGAGATCATCATCCTGATTAGGCTGTAGGCGATATTTGCTCCAATGTGGTGAGTCCTCGCCTCCTGATCCAACTCGACATACCTCCATTCGGAAGTCCATGAGCAAGGATCACCGTATCCAAGCTCCACGCACAGATGGAGAATAATAAAATTGCAAAACAAGATGATATATATTTCAAATGCTTAAGCTGTTAACACTTGACATAAACAGTGAAAAATTCTGGTGCCTTTCACTTACTCGTCGACATAGGAACACAAAACGTTGTGAAGGAACGAAATGTTGAAATTGGTTTACAGCCGATGGCAAGGGCAATCATATTTATGTTTGCAGCTACAGGAGCTTGTAAACGTAAGTACAATACACTCCACAAGTCTGCCAACGCTAATTTATTTCCTAAGCTTGAATTGCCTACAAAATCTAAGATAATGAAAGATGCAATACATTAGAGTAAAGGTACAACATATAAGCGACATCAGTCGTTTTCCTCATCGTGTGCCTTTTGAATACCTATCCAGCGTGCATAATCCACCCACCTATTCAAAGTATAGAACATGAATTCGAATTAGACAGGCAGTTGGAAGACAAGCTATCTCCCATCTATTCTATTTATCCCATCTATTCTATTTATTTAATATATAAAACAAATTTAATCATTCTTGATATTTGTTTGATCATACATTTAATACATAGTCAATCCATAATGACTAATTTACTTATGAATTTTCACAATCCAATAATATTGACTCAATATGAAAAATAAACCAAACAATAAATCCTTCTATGATGTATCTTCAATAAAATAAATCATATAATAACTAAACACAACATCTATTCGAAAATGGCATAGGTTCAGGAAAAGATGCACTATTAAAACCAAAGCTAAAAAATCAATTCAAGACATCAGCAAAATCTATTTAGAAATATAAAGATTAATTTATCTTTTTTTATATCAAAGTTTGATTTTTTTTCACATCAAATTTGCTTAGTCTTTCATTTAATGACTAAATCCAAATTAAATATATTTAATATAAATTGACTTTTTTTTGGAACAAAATATAAATTGACTCTTCATCTATCCTAAATCCAATATATTTCAAATATATGTGAAAAAATAAAAGTAATAAATAAAAATTTTAAAAAATATAAATAGTTCATGATTTTTTTAATTTGCACTTAAGTTACCATCATAAATTATCAAACCAAAAATTTATATGATTATAAAAAAACTAAACATCAAAGTTGGATAATGTATTTTTCATAAAAATTAATATCATATTATTTTTCCTATAAATTATGAATCAATATAAAATTTAATACTCTTTTTCAATAATCTTAATTAATATACATATTTAATTTAAAATAATAATAATCATATATATTGTTTTAATAAATTATCCGAAATATAAACTTAACAATAAAATTAATAAAATATTTACTTAAAAAATTTAAAAGTAATTACTTTAAAAATGATTAAAAAAAATTAATAAAATATTATTATTATATTAAAACCAGGTTAAGGATTTGTGCTTACTAATAGAATATACTAGTTTGAAAGGATGTTAGGGCTCTAGAAAAGATGTCGATTAACTTGTGAGCAAGCTACGGAAATGGAGGAGTATGACCATGGCTGGCATGGCTTATATTCTCGACCGAGACAAGAAATGCTCAATGAAAAGGAAGCAGGAAAGGGAGGAAACAAGCTACATATCTACTCAATTTCAGTGGAAAACAAGGAAGGGAACTTACAGTAGTGAACCCAGATACGTGTTTCCTGTCCGCACGGCAAAGCAGAAAGCACTCAAAATGAGTTTGTGCTTATGCAAGACGGGCTCCAATATCCGTTGTTCGATGACACCGGCTACAATTTGGTACCTAAATAATCGAATAAATTGCCATCAGTGATACCATCCCTTCGGAAAAAACTCAAGCAGAAGAGATAGCTCCTGTACTATTTTCAGATCCCATGTGAAACCATGAATCATACAACTTTATCATGGTTCACAATGGCCATGGTCAAATATCATAAGCAGGCACTGACTATACCGAATGGAAACACCATTGCCAAATAATCCCAGCAGAGTTACCAATCCGTACTTGCAGATTATGAAAAGCACAAACCAAAGATTTACTCATAAAGGCCAAATAGCCTAGGAATGCGAGAGTTTAATTGGGAAGATAAGGAAAAAAATGGATGATAATTGTTCACCAGACCTTTGTATAGCTTGAAGCATCCTGATTTCGGAGGCAGGAAAAAAAGGGTTACGGTTACATATTGATCAGTCAATTACCTAAGGTTGCTGGAGACTGCCATGTAAACCCCATAGCCAATGCTCGTGGACAATATAGGTAAGTTCTCACTTTCAGCTGCCGAGGATGTGTCAACAGCCTTGCGCGCATTGATCACAACGTTTGTTATAGCAGTACCCACCTGGACAGAAAGCAGCCACAATCAAAGTCAACAAACGCTGATAAAAGTAGTCTAAACATACCGCAGAATCATTACTGTAATCTAAACAAGCAGTGCCTTGAATATCATAATTTAGGCCATCTAAATATAGCGTGGAATCACTCACATAATCTAAACATAGCATAGAGTATTGCTAGCTGAAGAGAACAAGAATGATTGAATTTGTGGTATGCAATCCGACTTAAAGATATAATACGTAGATCAGAAAGGAAAATGCGGATTGTAGTGCAACGTTCATCCATCAAATGGTCAAGTAACAAGTTTGTGAATCATTGAGCACGGGAATCTAACATACACACACATGCACGAAGGGAAAACACAGAAAAACAGGAAAATTTTCACAAAAGGACATATTCTTCATTAGCTTAAGCCTTACCATCCTTGAATATACCACCTTTAGGTTCACCCACATACTCAATTAAATATTCCATCCGAATTCATCTTCATTACATCAATTTGTGAACTCGTGCAGTGTCATATAAGTTTTGTCCGTCAGCTGTGTAAGTATTCTTTCTTTTTGCAGTAAATGCCAAGCATGCACCAAGCAATTCACTAGAAAACAATGCAAGGAAAATTTGCCCAAGCAAGTCCACAAGACACCAACACTAACAAGAAAAGCTGCAGAAGAAAATTCATCCAGGGAAGAATGAATGTAATCTAGAATTTCACAAGAGGGATAATCATTACCAATGAAGAGGTAGTGCCGACAACAAAAAGCTTTGAACCATTTCGCTGCATGCAAGAGAAGATAAAATTAGGAACTTTTTGATAACCTATGCCGCCAAGGAATGAAATAAATAACTAAAAATAATTATCTGCACAAACTTACCACTATTGCTCCCAACCTCTGTACTAATGAGTATGATGCACCACCAAGAGCAACCTGTTCACAAAAACGCAGAATCAAACTATTTGATTAGTTATATCCTTGTGGTTTCCTTTTGTGAAATTTCAGCCTAAAAGAAACCTCGCGATGATATTAAACTGCAAAATCAATCTAGGACCTGAGAGCAATACCTGAAATGCATTATCAGGACACCCATGGAAGAATTTAGCAATAGGTCCAGCTCTGATTCCCAGAGAAGACTGAAGAGAAACAGTTGGAGCTGGGAGATAAACGAGCATGAAATCTGCAATAATGGCCATGACCTGTGCATTAAACCAGTTAGATCAACTGAAATACAAAAAAGCACTTACCTATTACATCTAAAACTGTCTAAAAGACAACTGAAGAATAAAGATGCACATACCACGTCTGCAAAAACGATTTCCAACTCATTGAAGAAGTTCTCCCTTCGACGTTCATATTCCGCAGCAGTCTAACACACACACACACACACACAAACATAGATCACATCCTGATCTACCAACAAAGCAAAGAACACCCACATCATGCATTGATCCAATCCATTCAACTCTTTCAACTCATCAAACTACAGCATAACATGGGTTTCACTGTTTCATAACTCTGAAAGCACTGAAAGACAAGCAACTACGAATATCACCAAAAGAAGAGAAGTATGGCAACACAGGCTGTAGTTCCTTCTGCACCCTCTCCCAATCCTCTGGTTTTGGTGACTACAACTAAAGACATTTCTCATTAAAACAGACAATGCCAATAGATTATCAGCGAGGATTATTAGATGCACCGTGGCGGTGTATATTCCTTTGCACTTTCCTGAATTCTGATTGGTGAAGAGAAAATAATCACAATCAATAAAAACAAATAAATTTTGAGAACCCATCCGAAATCAGGATAATGTGGGGGTGTAATCCCTTGACTTACTATGAATTCCCCGATTATCAACCGATCAAAGACAAGGCTTTGAAAACCGTGTAAGTGATTCTATGCCAATATAACATTGGGAAATGCAGGCAACAACTGCATTTGTGCAGTTGTGTGGAAACTCTCACGCCCAGCCATTGCCTTCAGGTACTCAATGGCGTATCAAATGGAGTGAATGGAAAAGTCCCAAGCGATAACACCAAAAGCACTCCGCTCTAATTCCATACATGCATTTCGAGTCTACGAAACCTCACACGCGCACACCAAACCCTATTCCCTCACCTTAGTGAAAATCCCGACGCCGCATTCCATCCCGAGCTTTGCCAAAAACAGATCATCAGCCAGCAACCTTTCCCTAAACCCTCCGAACTGCAACAGCCACCGGAACACCGGTGACTTCTCCAGTTCCACATACCTCATAACAATTTCCGCCGGTATCCTCCCTTCCTTCACCGCCGCCGCAAGATCACTTGGCAGACTCTCCAATGACCTCCCGATCTGACTCAACACCATCATCGCTTCGCGTCTCGCCTTGTCTCCGTCGCCACTATCGTTGTCCCCCTCGCCTCCGCCTCCTCCTCCTCCTCCTTCTCCTCCACCGTCTCCGCCAAAGTTTCCGGAGTCACCTCCGTGGCCGCCGACGGAGAATGCGAGGAAGTTTCGGCGAGCGGTGGTGATGGTCAGAGAGGGAGAGCGAAGAGGAAATGTTGTTGATAGTGGAAGTTTGATAGAGGATGGTGTGGGAAGTGGAGAGAGTAATCGGTGGCGGCGTAGGAGAGAGGTGTTGACGGCGGCCGGGGAGAGGGAGATAGCGGCGGCGATCGCCATGGTTGGTCGTTGAGAGTTCTTCGATGACTTTCTTCTGTGTGTTTGTGTTGCAATGTGAGTGGGTTTGACCCCTGCCTCTCTCTGTTGTCTTTTGGCCGTTTTTGTTTTTGTTTTTTATGTTATTAAATGTTGAAATATTTTCTCCACCTCATAAATTTTACACTATATTTAATATAATATCTAATTTAATATAATTAAATATTATTTTTTATAAAATTATTAATTTATTATCCCGTATACTGTGCCACTGTTTAGTTTCTGTATTTTT